>JASCZW010016481.1:0-18615 GCA_034211315.2 Aedes japonicus | reverse complement strand
AGTAAAATTGATCTATATTTTCATTGTTTTTTTTCCTTATATACTAATTTAACATCTTAAGTGTTTCAGCCCATTGGGCTCTTCAGCTTTGTTTAATCTTTTATGTGTTTTATGTGTTACGTGTGTGTTGTGTTCTAATTATTTTTGTTTTCCAGTTCAGCCCTTGGGGCATTGTTTGTTAAAATTTGATAACCTACCTAATCTACAACTAAAACTACAATTTGAAAATCCTAGGGGTGGGGAACCAGATTCCGAATGATCTGGTGATCCGATGTCAGGCAGCGTGCCCTGTACCGATTGATAGACTCACTAAAGCGATCATCGAGCATTTTTATCTCGGCCAGACGGTGGACCTCAGATGTTCTTGTCCTCGGAGGGGTGTTCAGGATCATCCTGAGGAACTTATTTTGAACACGCTGAAGCTTCAGATGATGTGTTTTTGCACAACTCTCCCAGATTGGCATTGCATACTCGATGACCGGAAGTATAATTTGCTTGTAGACAGCAAGCTTATTTTTAAGGGATAATGTAGACCTTCTGTTGATCAATGGGTACAGTAGCTTCAACAGAACGTTACACTTTGTGACAGTTTTGTCAACCTGTTCCCTGAAGATAAGCTTGCTGTCTAGAGTGACACCAAGATAGACAGCTGATTTGGTCCATTCCACCGTTGTGTTGTTCAGGCTTATTTTACAATTCTCAGGCGGGACAAGTCTGGGAGAATTTGAATGTGGAAACAGGATGACCTGGGTCTTCGCTGCGTTGATACAAATCTTCCATTCAGTGAAGTATTCTGACAGAACATTCAGGCTTCGCTGCAGTTTCGCGGCAAGCGCTCTTATTACCCTACCATTGTGGACGACTGCGGTATCATCGGCGAACAACGACAGAGATCCATTTTCAGGGAGCGGGGTATATCCGAGGTGAATAGATTGAACAGAAGTGGACCTAATATACTTCCCTGCGGAACACCGGCGGAGATCTCCTGACTACCGGAAACTGCACCATGCAACGAAACACGGAATGTCCTGTCAGAGAGATAATTTTTAATAATCTTCACCAGGAAGATTGGAAGATTGTATCGCTTGAGCTTGTACACCAAGCCATCATGCCACACATTATCGAAGGCCTTCTCGATATCGAGAAGGGCCATAGCGGATGTTTTCGAAACAGACTTGTTCCGCCTGAGGATGTTCATGACTCGATTAAGTTGATGGACTGTTGAGCGACCATGCCGGAAACCGAACTGCTCATCCAACAGGATATTGAGCTCGTCAGCAGATGCTAGAAGCCGACGGTGGATCGCTTTCTCAAACAGTTTAGATAGACCTGAGAGAAGGCTGATTGGTCTGTAGCTTCTGGAACATGAAGGATCTTTCCCGGGTTTCCGAATGGGGATGACTTTGGCTGACTTCCAGCACGATGGGAAGTAGCCAAGACGGAGGCATTGGTTAAACACCACCGCCAGATGGTTGTAGAACTGGGGGCTCAATTGCTTGAGCTCCAAGTTCATGATGTTGTCGAAACCTGGGGCCTTCATGTTCTTAGAGGTCTTGATATAAGTCAACAATTCGTCAGCTGAGATCTCCAAATCTTCGGAGAAGTCGTTAGGACTTTGGTCGATGTTAGTTATAAGCGCGCTAACGGCAGCTTCGTGTGGACTGACGATGTTTTGACCGAGATTGTGAGAGCTGACGAAGTGTTGACTTATCTCATCAGCCTTCTCTGCAGGTGTTATCAACCGATCCCTTGAGTCATTGACGTCTAGTGGGATCAGCGGTGGAATGGGCCTTGGCTTGGTTTTCAAAATTTTTGTCATCTTCCAGAACGGCTTTGCACAATCTGGGAGAGAGCGGATCTTGTCGGCAAAATTGTTGTTTCTGAGGTCCACCATTCTGGCCTTAATAATTTTTGTCACTCGATTGCAGTGACGTTTGAGCGTTGGCAAACCAGTTCGCTGGTATTGCCTTCTAATGGCGTTGCGCAATTGAATAAGTTCTTTAGTGGGTCTATCAATGGGTACAGAGTCACTCACCTGATCAATCACCGGTACATGTTGTTCCCGAGCCTGGGAGATCGCTTGCTCGATGCTCTGCAGCTGCCGTTCGATGTCATCAACCGAATCAAGGTGCACGTTGAAATCGACCGTGTCGTCGACATGTTGTCGGAACCTCTCCCATCTGGCACGATGGTAGTTCCGTCTGGTGATCCGATGCCGGTTGACCGAGGACCCAACTTCGGCCACCACCGGATAGTGGTCCGAGCTGAGCTCCTGGTGTACTACCGGTTGGGCGATGTTGTTCCCCATGTTGGTGAGGAAGATGTCGATTGTCGAATGGACCCCGGATCGGCTCAACCGGGTGGGAGTATCCGGGCCCAGGACGGTGTAATGTCCCTCTTCCAGGTCTTCCTGCAGAATTATTCCGTTCCGATTTCGCCGGGTGTTCCCCAGGTTTCGTGTTTCGCATTTAGGTCGCCGGCGATGATAAATTGCCCCTGCCTCCGAGTAAGTTTGCGAATGTCGTTCCGTAGGATCGTTGTTGTTCCGTTAGCGGTGCTGGCTTGCTTGGGACAATAGGCCGCGATGATGGAAATAGGGCCAACGGCAGTTTCGACCTCGACTCCAATGGCTTCGATGGACTGCAGCTGAATGCACGGAAGCAGCTGGCAATTGATGTTGTAGCGCAGGGCGATCGCAACTCCTCCTCCACTGGAGCCGCTACGATCAAGTCGCACAATCCGGTACCCGGGTATGAAGATGCTGTGTTCCGGCTTGAGATGTGTCTCGGTGACGATGGCGATGTCGATGGCCTTCCTGTTAAGGAAGTCACCGAGCTCTATAGTTTTGTTCCGGATGGAGCAAGCATTCCAATTTAGGATGCTGATGATGTGATTATGGTCCATGTTTGAAGATAAATTTCATCGTCACGGATGTGGCGGCTTTGAGCTGTTCCTCCTTGGAGCGGCAGGAACGTAGTTGGCGGTAGAGCTCTTGAACGAACTCGACCATTTGCTCCGTGTCGTAGAGCTGTCCATCGATGGGTGGTTGCGTGGAGGTACTGCAACTCGGATTTGGATTGCCCCAGCCTGGAGGAGGAGCCGGCATGGGTGCGGCGGCAGCAGCTGCGAATCGTTGCTGAACGGATGCTGACGGGCGGTTTGCATGGTGATGGTTCAATGGAACTGGTGGTAGGTTCGGCACTTGGTACCGAAGCATCGGAAAGTTCTCCTCGTCCATTCGAGGTGGCGGGCGGCGTTGACCAGGCCGAGACTTGGTGGACGCCTTCTTGCGGATGGCCAAATACTCCGCTCGTTTGGGACAGGCTCGGTTGATGCCTTCGTGGTTAGCGCCACAGTTTGCGCACTTTGATGGGGCACCTTCATCCATCGGGGCGCAATCCGTTGTTGTGTGCGCTCCAGCACACTTTCCACACCGGGGCTTCATATGGCAGTTTCGGGTCCCATGACCAAATGCCAGACACTTGCCGCACTGTGTCACATCATTCTGTTTTGGCCGGTACCGGTCCCACTCAATGATGATATTGAAGAGGGCCCGTGTTTTCTTCAGATCCTCCATCGTGACGGAACCCTTCTCCAAGTGGACCAGATAAAGTTGGTCCCGATGGTTTCCTTGTTGCTGGCGCCTGATCGCGAACACCTTCAGGGGTTTCAATGCCACTGCTTGCAGCTCAGCAAAAATTGATTCCGGGGTGTACTCTGCTGGGAGGCCACGCAGAATCACCTTCATCGGCTTGTTTCCGGGTACATCGTGAGTGAAAAACTCGTGTTGCTTTGCGATCAGATGAGCGCCAGCAGCACGGTATTCAGCTTCGCTCGAGCACATTATTTTCGTGCCCGTGCTGCACAACTTGAACAGCGGATTTAGCTTAATTGCTGCAAGCTCCGTTTTCAGTGCAGCAATGTTTTTGGTCGTGGTGAAAAGCGGTGGGATTTTTACTTGCTTCGGTACCTCCTGCACCGGGAGCGCAGCAAACCGATTGCTCGCTAGTAGACGGTCGTTGGTGTCCGATGAACTGGTGTCGTCGTGCCGTAGCCGTTTGCAGCTGCTTGGTTTTGGCATGGTTTCAGAAGCTGATGCCGCTGGAGTGGATGTCACCACTTGTTGATTTTTTCGACCCATTGCCACGGCAACAGGTCGAGCGAGAAAATTTGCACAACCTTGCAGCGTTTCCTTCTGGCTTGCTATCGCTAATAACTTAGCAAGCGCTGGTGATATTTCACGAACCGGACGCGCAATCGCGGGAAATCGGACGGGGGGGGGAAACGGGAAAAAAACAAACTTTGAATCGATAGAGCGAAAAACACGACCGAACGTGTCGCTTGTTCAAACTGGAATGATGATGAAATAAGCTGCTCTATTGGACATGGGTATTTGTGGGCGGTCTTTAAATATATAGTTATGTTTGTATGTATGATGTGTATGTAGTTTTGGAAATGTGAACTGATTTACTTACCTACTTTACTTACTTACCTTATTTACTTACTTTTGATTTGTTGGGAACATACCGACCTAGATGATACTCGCATGCATGTGCTTCGTCCTCGTAGGTCTTTCTTGGGCGGCTACTTGATCTTGTTCCAACCAGAAGCCAAGATGCCTGGCTATCCAGCTTGCGTCGCCATGAGACTCGGATTTGCATCAAGCTCCAAGCCTTGGCATGCTGATCCTTGCATAATTTCTTTTTTCGTTCTACAAGTAAACAAAAATATTCGCTCCTCTGCCAACAACAGCCAGACCAAATGTAGAATCTGTGTGGTGATGCTTTCCAGAAAATTGCAGAACCATATTAAAACTCAGTTATAATAAAAGTATTAGAATTAATTGACGATTCTTTGAGTAGTAGTAATATTTTTGAAATTATACAAATTCTATATAGTATGAAAATAAGGAATTGACACCTTTCCGTGTTAAAAGTTAAAATGCTACTACTAGTGGGTTCAAATGCACTTCTGGTCTACATCACCCCTGGAAACACTGGTTTGCATCTTTCCCGTTTGGGTAAAGATCCAGATAAGCCCTGGGACCTGGTAGTTTTCACGCTACCACAAGAGTTTTTCCAGTGCCCAGGAGAAAGTCATACAGAACTAATTATGCAACAAATGGCCCCATAAATCGAATGATACGCCAGTATGACTTACATTGCGAAATCATCGGCATCACTATGTCTAAAGAACAAGTAAAATGTCGTCTTAAAGACAACAGAAATAATGTATAGTATGTAAGTAGAACACTGTAACCATTGTATATAGTCTACATTGCTTGACGAAATAAATAAATAGAAAGAGGAGCGAGTGTGATATTATCACTACTTTGTGTGCCTGGACCTTTGTCGCTCCCATGAATGGTTCATTGGACTAGCTTCATTGGATCATAAATCAGCTATCTCCAATGAATCGGTAACATGAGATTAGGCCCTCCCACCAGCGTCCAGGTACAAAATCCAGCCATGGAGAGGGAATTCAAACGCTCCACTATCATACGAAAAAGCGTATACCTTCCGAGTATAGTCACTAGATTCATAGTCTGGCGGATACAACGACGGGAGTCAATTTGAACTGTCACTTGGCGGAGCGGAGTAATTCAGGTTAAGGGCCTAAATCCGTTTGTAAACAATGACTTTAAATATCGATTTCTCTTGAATCTCAAATCACTCTCGTGAAATGAAAGCAGCATTTGGTAGAAGAATGTTAGTTCTACCATATGGAGTAGCATGATATAGTGGGATTCTCGTAATTCGTGAGGAATCAACGTTCAAAATCATTGTTTATAAATGGATTTTAGGCCCTTAACATGAATAACTCGACAACGTCATTACAACTGACAGTTCAAATTGGCTCCCGTCGTTGTATCCGCCAGACTATGAATCTAGTGACTATACTTTCGAGGAAATGCTGGTGAACTCGGGCTATTGCTTGGATTTCTTCGAATGACGAAGCCTGTCGCATGATTTTTGAAATCCATATCAAATCTACCGGTTCAGACATTGTTCCTATCTCATTCATCAAACGTCTTTGTCCCTTCATACTACCGGTCTTTTCCCATCTCTGATCCCTTCAACACATGAATCGATTCGAAGTGTTTGACCCAAGTGTGACCCAAGCAACTGAACGAAAGCTATTATCACGCCCCGAAATGTTTATAACCCCAGTTAGCGTAAGGAATTCCGATCCATCAGCGTCCTCCCAGCGAAACTCAGTCGAAAGAACTTGAGAAGAATTTGCTGGCACAAATCACCGATCACCTCCACAACCCGCATGCCCAGCTGCTAGCAAAATATCAATCCCGGTATCGTAAGCGACCACGACCTTGATGGAAGTCGTCCGCGATATTCATGATGATTTTGCAAGCAACCGCTGCACTGCCATGGACCTGTCGGGTTTCCCCTTGCTTTCACATGCTTGAGGTTGGTCACTTGTACCAGCCTTCTTTTAAAACTGTGTGATGTAGACGATTAAAGTTCATTCGAGACTTGCTTGAGGTGTTTGTAAACTTGTATCATAATTTCCTGTGAGCCGAAGGCAATCGGTTCGCCAGCTTGACGTATCCGGTGAGGTTGAGCGTGTCCCCACACGGATAATGCCTCACCGCGTTGCAATTCAGCTTGTATATCAACAGCTGACGTATCCCTGAAATGCTGCTATCACCTCTAAGCCGTCGATTTTTAGCTGTACATTTTTCCGGGACTGCAGCAGAAATTGATTCAATTTTGCAGTTTACCAACGAAGCTCTTGAGACGATAACTGGGATGTCAACCGAGCATCCTCCAACCCGAATAAAGATGTGTAATTCTGCTAACTTTCATATCGTTCTGTGGCGGAGTTGTAGCTCCAACAAGGTGACGAATCTCGGGTTAACAATTTGATGTGATCCTGTCAAGTCAACGACGTAGTCATGACGACATACAACACTCTACGTACATTTTGACAGTTCGCTCCTGCACATACATTGTCGTAAAGGATAAAGTTTGTTCAAGCAGCAGTAGTAGTACAATTTCTCACGTCTGGTCGACAACAGCATCGTTGCTACAAATCAGCTGTGCGTTATGTCTTCAATCTCAATATTTTCACTATGTTTCTAAATTATCAGTTAATCCGTAATTCGGTTGTTCTATTGGTCCAAATGTATATTTTGCAATTTTTGCTTCCTTGACTTGATATAATATGTGTAGAGTAGCATGTTGTTGTTAAGAAGAAAATGAACAAATTACAGATATTAGTTTACGCAACTTGTTGAAATACCACTGTAACCTCTTGTCGAGTTAAATCAATAATTACATATAACGACATGGAGTTTTCATAAGGGCCAATGTCGCAAACGTAAACAATGGCTTCTTTTGCGAATTTCTTGAAAATGCTAACTCGCTCAAGTAAACTACCACTTCTATTATAAAGGGGAACTCCTGTTCTGTACAATCATTGTCATAATTCATTATGATTAAGTTAGCATTCTCGAGAAATTTGCGGAAAAAGTCATTGTTTACGTTTGCGACATTGGCCCTTATGAAAACTTTTTGTCGATAAGTGTTATTGTACATCATCATACCTTTCAGAATCAGGCAGTTCCAGAAACTGTCCGGAACTAAATCCGTCTATTGTCAAGAATCCAACACGAACAGGACCAACGCAATCGTGCATCCAAAACTTCAGTTGCTTCAAATCGTTTTCAGCTTCTACCGTTCTAGCGTCGCGTAACTGAACACGGAATCCAGGTTTAATTTTCCACGAATTATCACCACTTGCTGTTCTTATTGATTAAAATTGATGTAAAAGACACCGTGAGAGCAGCTTGCAGGCCCTTCGGAGACAATACAAAATCGAAAATCAAGAAAAGCACTGATTCTCCACTAACACAGGCATGAGATTTCACTCTTCCGATGTAGGCACGGGAAGTGCCTTTTACGTTTGGTCTTTCCTGTCACCACCCCAGCCAGCGGCTGATGCCGTTGTTGCACGGTTTCAAAATTGTTTACGTTTTTTACTCCGGCGGCGCGCGCGATCTTCGAAAACGTAAACACACTCACACAAGCGTATTTCGCCTTCTACGAACGAAACGGACAATAAACTTGAATCACGCGAATCTACTGGCGAAGAGGACCGAACGATGACAGTTACCACTATGATGAACGGGAAACGCGGGAAGACGGCGACAACGGGAGAAAGATTCTTCTAGCAGCGTAGCGGTAGCACCCTTCCGGAGGGTTACCACTTTACGGAATTTTCTCTAGCGAATTTAACCTTTCACTGACGACGAATGCCCGCACTTATCACTGTAATCAATTCAGCATTTTTATCGAATTCGTATCGTACGTAAATGAAAGAACAAAAAGTTAAAACGAACGTACACACCGAGACCCAAACAACCGATGCAGTTTGTTCTGCTTAATCGCCGCGGTTTTCAAAGATGGCAGGAGAACGAAACTTTTGAATCTCAAAATTTAAGCTATTTGACGTTTTGGTTGCGAGTAGAGCTGTGCCCAGTAGTTTGTTGTTAAACGTGATGTACCCTGTGGCTGAATGTAGTCCATAACAAACCATATACACACAGACAAATTTGATAGTCAATTGTACCATTATTGGGGCTTAGGATGACTATTGCAGTATAACAACATTTGCCATAATGTCGGAATAGTCCTTGCTGCCATGATCATAGTCAAGAATATCATGAAGTGGTGAATTCGACCATTTTCATGGTTATTGTAACCATTATATGCGATAGTCATCTTGACCATGATTTAATTGTCGGTATAAACATAGATTTTTTTTCAGAGTACACACAACGGAAATCTTAGAAATTCCTGTATGTATTTGATGAATCAACCATAAGAACTGCCAAACCACCAATTCGGGGTATCATCCCAACTGTAAGTGGTATGGTCACACCATCTATAGTATCGTTCATTTATTTATTTGACGTCAATCATGTGTAGACCTTTTGTTACAGTTATTTTTACATATTTTGTCACTCTTATATCTACATAAATATATTTGAAACAGTATTTGGCTTATATACTAGTACATTTATGAGCAGCTTTTTATCGAATATCATTAAAGTATTGCTTTAATTTACATTTTGTCGTTGTAAAGTCAACGTTTTCGCAATGCATATTGTATGTTGCCATCATCCGATTTAAAGGTCCAAATTTAGCATAATTTGTACGATGGTGGCTTGTAGTAAAAATATTTCTATTTCGTAGTTGACGACTTGGTATGTAAAAGTTAAGTTTTGATAAAAGTTCTTCAGAATCAATACGATGCGAAACGATATCGTTTACAACTGAGACCATTGCAAATTCTCGACGCTATTCTAATGTTTGATGCTGATGAACAAACAACGTGCTTTATAAGATGGTGCGAACTTGCCGAACCTAATTTTGAAGTACATACAGTATAAATTGTTTTTAAACTGATTCTATTCGTTGTTCGTGCGTGACGGAAAAAGGTGACCATACTACGCTACAATACTCAAGTATTGACCTCACATATGCAACGTATAATGTTTTTATTGTGTATGGGTCATGAAAGCTGTAACTAAATCGTTTTATAAATCCTAGCATGCTACTTGCTTTACTGATTATTGTGTTATAGTGGTCAATGAATGTTAGTTTCTTATCTAAAATAACACCTAAATCTTTAATTCTTCCGCACTTTTCAACTGCCTGGTTTCCTAGGAGAGATTGTACAGTCTAATGTATTCCGCTTTCTACTAAATGATATTGATTTACATTTTTGAACGTTTAGCTGCAAAAGGCTTTTTTGCACCAATTATAAAATAAGAGTACGTCGTTTTTGAATAGTCTTATATCTTCCTTGTTTTTTATTTCTAAAAATATCTTTAAATCGTCCGCAAAAATAAGAATTTTTACGTTTTTTAAAATGAGGGAAATATCGTTTACATATAGTATGAACAAAAGAGGCCGAGATGGGAGCCTTGAGGAACTCCTGAAGTAACTCGAATAGGATTTGAAGTCTTGCCTTTAAATCTGACTATTTGTTGTCGATCAGTAAGATAAGACTCGAGCCATTTAAGAAAATTAAGCTCAATACCCATTTTTGCAGTTTGAAAAGAAGCATAGGTATATCAATGCGATCAAATGCCTTGCTGAAGTCTGTATATAGAGCTTCAACATGGTTTCCATTATCCATTGCAACTAGCGAATAGTTGACGAATTCGAGTAAATTTGTATTAGTTGAGCGTCCTTTGAAGAATCCATGTTGCAAGGTAGAGATTCTATTTTTAATTTGACAAAATAGTTTTTCATTAACGATCGCTTCAAAAGTTTCGAATGATAGAGATAATGGCAATACCGCGATAATTTTCGTATGTCGGATTTTTTGCCACATTTAAAAATAGGTACTAGATAGGAACTTTTCCACGAGTTGGAAAAATACCAGATTCGATCGACATATTGAAAAGCCAAAACAAGGGAGTTGTAAGCTCCGAAGCTAAGTTTTTCAGAAAATGGGAGGAATCCCATCAGGCCCACATCCTTTGGAGACATCCAATTTTTCAATGCTTCCTTATGTCATTCACATTTATATTGTTTACACTAATATCTCTACTAAATTCTGGAAAGAAACCGAAATATTTGCGATCACGATTCTGCTTCAGAATATGTGGTATATATAATCTTGAAAAAGTTGCAAATAGATTGCAAATTTCTGGTGAGGTAGACCCTACGTTTTCATCTGGGTACATTTTTGATGGAAAATTGTCAGATTTCAGTTTAGTTTTACATAGTAAAAGAATTTTTTTGGATTGGATTTTATCTCTAACTCGGTTTTTGAGTTGTACTTCATCAAAGGCTATATTGACGGCTTGATTTAGCTGATCGCAAATATTCAAATAATTTACCAGATTCTCGTTGCTACAAGTTCTTTTTGTATACCTTATGTGCTTTTTTGCTTGCAGTTTTTTAATTTTTTTATTTGTTCATTATACCAAACTGGGTTTTTTGAATAAATTTGTCTCCTATTCTTTCAATGGTACATGTTCAACTATAAAAAATATATATATATATATATATATATATATATATATATATATATATATATATATATATATATATATATATATATATATATATATATATATATATATATATATATATATATATATATATATATATATATATATATATATATATATATATATATATATATCGATCAATGCAAGGCATGACAGGCATGACAGAACAAATCAACTCTTCTCAACTCTTCCCCACTCGCGTCGTATCCTGGCGATGTGACGTTACACACTCAGAATATCTGTAAAATTTTACCGAATTCTTAACAGCTGAACGTTCGGTAATCCAATTTTACGGTATCGCGATCCGGTAATTTTTTTTACCGATATCTGTAAAATTTCACCGAAATCCGTTAAATCGGATGACCGAACGTTCAGCTGTTGAGAATTTGGTAAAACTTTACAGATTTCTGTAAAAAATCTAAGTGTTTAGTGTTGAATGTTGTACACGAAAAATAATCTGCACATAATTAATGGTAAAAATCCATAAGGTAAATCCATAATATTTCTAAAGATTTGATTTGCCACACATAAACATAATCCCCTTAGAAGGAAAAGGCAAAATGAAAATTATGTGTCAAATGAATAACATGTGTGGCCACACATGGATTTTAGATAAAACTAAAAAACTATGTGTCCTGCAACAGCTAAATTTCATTGGTACACAGAGCAGATTGCAAAAATCTATGCGTGTGGTCACACAGAACCTATCAGTATCATATTCGCAGCGTTGCAATAGATTACGATGTATTCATCCTTACCATATGTTCATCACATTGATACTGAAATCCATGTGAGTTACAGCGACATCCTTAATGATTGCTCACTTGATTGACTCGCTTTCTTGAGTATCGTTAAAATTTCACCCATTAATGGGTTTTTAATTTCAACCGTGTAGTGAAAAGATAATAATTCATCTCGAGTAGGTTCCAATAGCGGTATAAATGTTCAGTTACGAGGGTGTACTTCATTCCAGAACTAACCAAATTTGGGTGCGATCCGTCTATATTATTTTAAAATAACTGTTGAAATTTCATCGCAAAATTAAGACAAAAGATTTATGAGCGCCAATTCAAATAGTTTCAACCATCAAATTTGAAGAAAATCACAGTAAAATTAATTAATTCAACTGCAAAAGGAAGTTACCCGATGCTTCTACGGATTACTTGCTGACAATAGTGTGGCATAAGTTAACCTCTCAGCATTTCCGCTGGATGAAAGCAACGCTTTATCCAGTCAAGTCACTCGTTTCTTCTGGTCAAAATTGGCACCCAACACTCAGGCAATAGTAAATTTACGAATTTCGTACACAGATAAAAAGAAACACTCGAATTTTCTGCGTTATATAATGCACATAAAGGGAATGCTAGATATGGCCGGAAAAATAATGGGATATTTCGTGTAAATTCAAGCCCGATAACGCCTAAATCTAGCATGTTTTATGAAAGATTGTAAACAATATCGTTGTTTACGCTCCTCCTAGCTTGGATTTACATGATGGGGGAAAATTTCACGCGCTCGTTAAAATTAATTATTTTTTCTGTGTAAAGTACAAATTATGAACGAAGGTTTTGAATTTCACAAGCGTGATTTATGAATAGATTTTGTTTTACACGACGTTGTTCTTGTGCGTATTTAGCCTTTCATGTTTCCAATCATTGATATAGACCAGCGGTCAAGCCGTCAGACCCGGTAAACTCAATGATCATGGTTTGGTTCCAGGCTGCTCCATGTTTTCATTTTTTCAACATAAGTATACTTCATAAGGCAAATTAATGAAATTATTATTGATTTCTTGTTGCAAAAAAAATCATAATGCAATCTTGCGAATATCGAAATTATATTTCGGTGACTGAAGGATTATTAAAAAATGTTCAAAGCGAGAAGAAAAAATGTTAGCGAATGTTTTTCAACGAAATTTGGGTTGAATTGATTATGACAGTCCATACACACATTACAGTTCAACAATAAAACCTAATATCTTGGTATAGATTATCTCATTTTGCATGGTGATGGCTAAGAAGGAATCATATTTCATTTTGGCAAATTGCATATATATGGGTAAAATTGTTTGGCCCGAATTTGGTTTACCCGTTCTAAAGAGTGTATTGAAAAATAGCGAAGACATCCACCGAAAAACAAGTTGGTTTTTGTCCGCGAACATTTTATTACACGCCAAAAAATATTCACCTGAACCGTACTATTTATTTTTCACTGTATTCAGTATTTTAGCAAGATTTGAATAATCGTCGAGTCTATCATTTAAGTACAGGGTGTAATTATTTAGAGTAATTATTGATTTGAATTCAAATCTTGAATAAGTCGTTCTAATATCTCATTTCACCGACTCTTCAACACTTTTCTTAATTTTGAAATCCTTATTCTCAAAAATTTTACAAATATTTCTTGATACTTGAGTAAAATATCAGCAAATGAATAACCGAATTTCAGCCTAAGCTTATCCACTAAGACCAACCGCACCAATCACGGCAATATCGGTAAATCGTTACCCTGTTTGACAACTCGACACCGCACCGGTGGTTGGTAAATCGAGTTGGGAAATGACAATTTGCTCGCTCGGTGAGCAGTCGGTTCGTAAATTTGACAACCCGACCCAACTGAGCCGAGCGTTGCTATTTGATGACAAATAAGCAAAACAAGTTGAAAACGTTAAAACAACGTCTTCATCTGGAAGACTTTCATTTCAATTTGAGTCTTTCCGATTTGTTTTTAAAGTGTTTATTAGCTAATTTCACGTTTATTGTGATATTTTGTGAAAAATGAGTGCATCAAAACCCCGTGGAAGGAATTGGACGCAACAAGACAACGAAGTGCTTTGCAGGGCTTAGCTGGATGTTTCCCAAGATCCAATCTTTGGGACAAACCAGAACGTTGAAAACCTGTTCGGAAGAGTATATAAACTATACACTGCACGAAATATTAAACGAAACGATACCGGTGCGAGAATAAACTTGAGTCTCATTGGGGCTTATTATGGAATGTCACCCAAGTTAAAAAAATATGTAAGAGTTCATCCGAGGTGACGATTCGAACGAACTCGGTGTTATTATCGTTGCCACGGCACCATCACGACACAGAAAAAAGTGACGCAAACCGTAGATTTTCTGAGGGCTACTACGATTTTCACTTCACTATAACTTCCACCTCACGGAGTTCACTTTATGATCACGGTGATATCTGTAATAGCATAAACAAAGTGAGGTGATGTGTATGTTAGTGGAGTGAAAGTGATATTGAAGGTGACAACCATAATAAGCCCCATGCTGATACCTTTTTATGAACGACCGGTGCAAAAATGGGTGGCTAAATCAAAATAGGAACGCTCTCTGTCATCAAAATATTACCCAGATAGGAACGCACCGGTGGGGATGGTCTAAGGTAAGCTACACAAGTGTGAACAGTTATCAAATATGAGTAAGATTGAACACCCGTTTGGTACGGGGACTATCTTTTACTTACGAAAATATCCGCTCTTGTGAATAAACCATTCTCTCACATCACAATTGGGTTCTTGAAAAAACATCACTGAGCGGAGGTAACTTAGTTTTCTGAGCACAACGATGTTGTTATTCAATGACGTAGAATCTCGTTTCGATTCATAAATAAAAAATAATAATTTCACCTTTCGCCACTCAACTCACCGATTGACAGCTCGGTCCCATACAAAGTCTCATTAAGAGCCAAAGAGATAGTGAATTAAGTCAACTGTCAAAGCAACTGAAATACTTTTATATATTATTGAACCCAATTGATGAGTTTTTGATTGCATTGAATTTTTGGATTTTTATCCAAAGCAAGAACAAAGATCAATCGTTCCGCTCCCCGCAACTACTATTTGTCACCAGAAACTCATATATAAAGTGCGTACAGGTAGGCAGAAAATAGGTATTTGTAATTCGAAACTTCTCGTGATTTCCTAAGGCTGCTAACCGTGAAAGGAGAGAACGATTTGCTTCAACAGCAATTGAATGTAAATAGATTAATTTGAAAAGAAAGGCAATAGTCTTTGTGCTGAGACTTACGCAATTCATAAGTTGGCGCTTAGTGATTTTTTCCTATGATGCTACCGCCGATATCGTCCGACTATCCGCGCAACAACAAATACAGTAGTATCAACAGTGAGTGGCGGCAAAAATATTGATGATAGACCTCTTGGGTTGAACATACACAGCTTCTCTGTAACATCAGCTTCGTATACCGACGAAAATTAATAATCTCCGGAGACATGATAGACAGATTTGCGGTAAGTTCTCGGCCTCTTTTCCGCTTTTTCGTGTTGCTTGGCTCTGCTGTTGCTTCTGTGCCCGTCGTGTTATACTTCTCACTCAATTGAGAAGCATGTACAGCATCCAGCCCAGAGAGCAGGCTTTTATATAGGGTGACCAGATTTGTCACACTATTTGCGTGTCAAGTACATGGCTAATACCATAGACTAACTCTAAGATCAGTAGGTCCCGAACAAATACGATTTTTTTCTTGGCTCTGTCAGTACTAGCACATCGGTCCCAAGCTTAATAATGCGCCCCTAATAATAAACTAACACGAACACACTCTCAAATATTCTGTCACAATAAAACAGCAAATCAAAACAAAGGCGCAAATATGTACAGCAAGGTGCTGGCTTCAAGGTGTACTTTGGACCAAGGGGTTCTACAACAGTGAACCAATTTCAAATCGCTAGTTGCATATTGATTGTTGCTAATACTATTCGAACACCGAAAATAGACCTTATTTTGAAGTTTTTTCTTCTAGTACCCCCAGATAAATTGCCTCAAAAACTTTTGGACCAATTTTTCTAAAATCGCTAGTAGAAAGGGACGAAAAACCTGCATGGTCCATCAATAAGACCGCGAGAAAAGACAAGTGAATAAATTCGGAATTCATCGATGTTAGTGAAACTTCTTTTTACCCTTCTTACATCAATAGAAGGGTATTAAGATCGCTTGAAAACTCGACTTTTTATCCGAGGCCCACAGGGCCGAGTGTCATATACCATTCGACTCAGCTCGACGAACTGAGCACATGTCTGTGTGTATGTATGTGTGTGTGTATGTGTGTGTATGTGTGTGTGCGTTACAAATAATGTCACATCGGTTTCTCAGCCATCTGTGAACCGATTTCAGTTCTGTTGACGGCAAATGGAAGCTACAACATTCCCATAGAACGCTATTGATTTTTTTTCATTCGGACATTTCGTTACGAAGATATGAACGAAACAGTACTTGAAGGCCTATTATAATAGTAATCAAACAGTTTAGTCTCCGATTACATACTGAGCTATTTGTGTACCGATTTTAGTTTTGTTGGTGCCAAATCAAAGCTATGATATCTCCAAATAACTGGTCAAAATTTCATTATGATTGAATAATCCTTCATGGAGATATGACCAAAACAATACCTGAGAGCACATAATTGTGAGATGACAATATACTCGTTGCAGTGCAAAACCGAACAAGACCAATCACACCAATCGATGCCGCTTGCATTCTATTGTGTCGCATCTGGAGCGTTGTATAGCACATACAGCGGACTAGCCACACTATGCGACTGTATAGAATTAGAGCAGCATCGATTGGCTCGAGTGGTCTGGTTTTGAACTGCAACGAGTATATTCGAAAATTACACAAAGTCTCCATTTACTATAACCAATTATCAACGAACATGTACTTATTAAGCATATTGAATCCATGTCGATAATCAAAATTGACGCTGAGGATTGTCTAATAATTCATTCTATGGACTGATTATATTAAATTTCTAATATTTATGTAATTTCCCCTTTTATATAACTAACATACACAGGTCATTAAAGACTATTAATGGTAATATTTTTATTTTTGTTCAATCCTGAACAATACGTTCAGGATTGACAAATAGTTCATTTTATCAACTGAATGTATGGCATATTAAATATTTCTGAATCTTCTTGGAATTTCTGATGAAAATATATATCCAGTACAATATTGCTCACATTTGAGTTTGTAATTCCGGTGAAATGTAAGAAGGGTTCAGTCTCACCATCGGTGGATTAATGCGGGTTTTTTTTTTTTGTAAAGATTCGATTGAGAAACCCGTAAGTTCAACTTCTACTAATAGCACAGAGAAAGACATCCAAGCTGGAGTGCCCTCCGTGAGTAAATTTCTGTAAAATTACAGTTCGTTTTTGTTAGTTTTGGTGAATCGTATGTAGATGGTGCCACCTGCCCACCTTGAGATTTGATAGCCTGTCAATTTTAGTTTGGTGAAACCAAGACTAGGTGGCGTTGTTTTCCAACGGTTTGCTTTTAAAGATTTACACAGTAAATGGAGGGAAAAATGTTCGATCCTGGATGTCTGTTCTCTGTGCTAATAGGTAGTAAATGTAGTCTACTAATAACCGTGTCTGAAAATTTATTAATAGTGTTCTGAACATCGTCATAAGTGTATTTTATATAGTTTTAACAGCGTTTTTCTTTAAAATAAAGCTACAAAATTCAGTTTTTAAAAGTTTCTGATACATCTTCGAACACATTATCACACGAAAAGGGTAAAGGGCGAAGGAAACGTAAATTGATTGAATGTTGTGAGCAGTTCCGAATGGACCACTTAGTCAGGCCCTATTTTTATATGTACACATTTAGAAAATAATACCGAACTCGGTTGAATTTCAACCGAGTTTTTACACTGATAGGCCAAATAAAGTGCCCACCTCGTCGTTTTTTCAATTTCTCTCATTTACTTGGTTCAAATTAAAGTAAACACAGTGTAGTTTTTTTTCTTATTTTATTTTTTATATTCTTTTTAAGTTTCACTTATGGAATACTGAAAAAAAAAGGAGTTTTACTTAAAGAAAAATAAATCAATTTGTGTTGAAAAAAAAACAGTGACAAAATAAAGTGCCCACTTCAAAATCGATATGTTTTCGATAAGTTTCCATTGTGAAGACCCCTCGATTGTTTATGTTTTGATATTTTGACATGTTTTGAAGCAAACGGCTCAACCTGGTGCATTTGTATACGTGATCGCATTTGATTCAATTGAAAAAAATAGAGAACGCAGTGCTTTTGAAAGCAATTACTTTGTGTATCCGAAAATTGGTCGTTTGTGATGTGCAAAACGGTGAATCGCACCAGGCTGTCGCTAAGAAGTACAGTATCAGTAAGGCAGTGGTTGGCAAAATTCTTCTGAAGCTTAAAACGTTTGGATCAGTGGTGGATCGCCCTGGCAGAGGCAGGAAGCGGAAAACGGATGCGAGAACGGACACCAAGATCATGCGCGGAGTCAAGAAGAACCCGAAGGTAACTGTCCGCGAGATCCAGAAACCCTTCAGTTATCAGTTTCCGGTCGAACTGTTCGTCGCCGTCTCGTAGCACAGGGGTTGAATAGCAAACTTGCCCGGAAGCGCCCATTTATCAGCAAGGCAAACAAAGCCAAACGGCTTAAGTTTACTAAGGAGCATGCTGATAAGCCCCTAGAGTTCTGGAAAACGGTTCTTCTGGACGGACGAATCAAAATTCGAGCTGTTTAACCGAAAGCGGCCGGTTCGTGTTGGTGCAGATCGGGAGAGGAGC
>JASCZW010016480.1:0-18631 GCA_034211315.2 Aedes japonicus | reverse complement strand
TCAAAATTCATGATTATAATGGTTGTCACCTTGATGAAAACGTCATGCCATCTGTATGCCCGGAGACATCCATCATGTCATGGATTAAAACTCGGAATGGACCCAATTTAGACTTCTCTTGTACCCACTAATTTGTATAGTTACTACATACATAAACTAATAGTCCGTTTTCCTTTTGTTTTTGGAGTAAAAAAACTAATTGATACATGTTTAACCTATTTATTGTACATTTCAGGGTTGATGCGAGTAAATAAAAGTCATACGGTGGTCAAATTGACAGGTGTTTACGGTTTTAAAATTCTACACGATGGACAAAATGTTGCGGTATGAATTTTACATGTACAATTACCGCATTGGCAGCACATTGTTGAATACTTATTGTCGGAACCTTCGCAAAAAGAGCACCGTCCTCTCTTCTTTGTTGGATTCATATTTCTTTTATCAGGCTGGATAGGTGGATGGAGCAACAATTGAAGTTCCAATACTGCTCTTGAGGTACGATTACGATTTGGGCTGAAAAGGCAGGTCTTGGAATCGTTTCACGTTGTGCTATCTGTTGGGATACCAGCGTTGTTCCCAAGCGTTCCAGAAACAACCGTTTCCGGTTCAAAGCGTTAGTCCAATCTCTGAAAATCTTATCGTACACAACAAACGCATTATTCAGTGATAGATCGATACCATTGCACACGACTACATTTTTAAAATTTTTCGTTGCGCGTTTCACGGAATATGAGGCAATGCGGCGATCAACGGTATCAACCGCACCCTTGTGCCGATTGTGGAAGTTAATGATATCTGGCTTTTTCTTCTCTGTAGAGTCAACGGCCTGGTCATGGTGGGAGGTACTTAGGAGAATCACGTTTTTCCCTATTTTGGTATGTAGGAGAACAAGGTGATATCTTGCGTTTGAGCGAAGAGGGATGAGTGTATTTGCCGACCCATGGTAACCAGCAGTGTAGGAGGGGGAGGGGGGTAAGGGTGCATGTTTTGTTTTCCGGAGCGATCCGACCACACCAATGTTCTTTTTCAAGAGGCTCTTAGGCAATGGTAAAGAGGTGAACTCGGTTAAGCAATAGATCCTCGGTAACTCTTTGTCCCTGGTTTATTTCTTTTTTACCGTCTGCTCGTTTGCCCATGTAAATTTGCGAATGGAGTACATATCCGGTTACACTGTAGAAAGAATTAAAAATTTGATCCCATACTTCGCGGCTTTATTCGGCATGTATTGCCTACAAAAAAAACCCTTCCACGGTATGCAACAAGCTGCTCGTCATTTGTAACGACCTCGTGAGGTGTAAAAAGTATTCCAGTGATCCCAAAACTTTCGTATACCGATTACCTTTTCAGTAGATCGTACTGTTATCAGTTCGGATCATTGCAAAAATATATTTAAATCTCCGAGCTGACATTGTTGCCCAAAGATCGGCCGTCCAGCATCTCGTGCCATAATGTCTCAACTGGCTCCTTGTTGGACTTGAAAATGAATGATAGAAAACCCAAAAATGCAAGCTTCAAAAGCTTTAACTTCATTGTTGATACGAGCAGTTGCATAGCTTGTTACTCCGGGACGATTTTTCAAAATCTCGAAAGACCGCTTCCGTCCAACTTTTGAATCCACCCTGACAATATTTTTAGCCCACCGGGTTCCATCTTTAAAAATCCACGATAAATATTCTTCATCACTTGTTGATGATTTATCTTTAAATTCGAAGTATTTTCGATAACATTCTTTTCCTGTTCTGACTCAACCACTTCGTCACCTGAAGATCTAAAATCAAAATCATCATTCACGATGAAATTCAACTGATAAAAGAAAAAAAAACTTGTCCATTTTATAATCAAAGTAATACATTTTTCATAGAGCTGGTAATATTTTTAAAAGTTTTTACAAAGTTACCACTAATGTTTGCAATACTTATTTAAAAAACAACATGTAAAAGTAGAAATGTTTGAGTATTATGTTTTGAAAAATTGAACCCAACATGTTTTATTTTTCAAAACCCGATCCGACTCGAATTCGTCTATTAAATCCCAGAAACCAACCTAAGCCGACTATGTACAGTGATAATCGATTGTTTTTGGAAAATATCCTTATAATAAAATAAAAAATAAAATCATGCCACCTACTAATGACAAACATCTTCAGTAATTATGTAAATACTGTAAAAAACATAATTTAAAAGTATTATCAAATGCAATTTTTTTCTATCGCGTTGAAATAAGAGCCCCATGTTTTTTTCAATTTACAAACCCGGTCCGAAAACCCGAAAGCTAACCAACGTTAGTGAAAATGTTAGGGTAGCTTTTGTAAACATATCTTTGGACACAATTTTTCTCGCAAACCGGAAGACAAACACGCAAACCAACATCGTTGGGAAGTGAAAATTTTCCCTATTGATGATCTTGATTAGCGTTAGCAATCTTTAGTTGGTGAGAAAATGGCCTCCAAAGGATTGTGTTTAAGTTACAGAGTATCGGATGTGACCAAATGTCCTGGTTGATCTATGATATGATGTTTTTGGATATCAGTATTCAAAACCATGAATTTTGAACCGCCAAACGGTACAAATAGTTGAGTTTTCAAAATTGTCCACTTTGGACCCTACCAGAACTGGTACCAGCATATCGGATGTGGCCAAATACTCCGGTTGAACTTTGGCATGATGTTTTTGGATATCAGTATTCAAAATCATGAATTTTAAGCCGTCGAACGGTACAACTACTTGGACTTTCAAAATAGACCTCTTTGGGCCCTACCGGATTCGGTTCCAGAGTATCCGGATGTGGCCAAATTCGCTATTGAGGTCATTGGCATGATGTTTACGGATATCAGTATTCAAAATCATGAATTTTAAGCCGTCGAACGGTACAATTATTTGAAGTTTCAAAATTGTCCTCTTTGGGCCCTACCGGATTCGGTTCCAGAGTATCCGGATGTGGCCAAATTCACTGGAAGGTCAATGGCACGATGGTTTCAGATATCAGTATTCAAAACCATAAATTTTTGAACCGTCGAACGGTACAAATACTTGGGGTTCAAAATTCTCCTCTTTGGGCCCTACCGGATTCAGTTCCAGAGTATCCGGATGTGACCAAATGTCCTGGTTGATCTATGTTATGATGTTTTTGGGTATCAGTCTTCAAAACCATGAATTTTTGAACCGTCGAACGGTACAAATAGTTGAGTTTTCAAAATTGTCCACTTTGGACTCTACCGGAACCGGTATCAGAGTATCCGGATGTGGCCAAATACTCCAGTTGATCTATGGCATGATGTTTTTGAAGATCGATGTTCAAAATCGTGAATTTTAAACCGTCGAACGGTACAAATACTTGAGGTTTCAAAATTGCCCACTACGGATGCATACCACTACCGGTTCTGGGTACCTATGTACCCAGAATGGCCAATCAAAAAACAAAACAGGTCAGCACGGCGTTCTAAGAATCTATACCTTTCATTTGAGACCAAGATATCAAAAATCAGTTCAAAAATAAATATTTGGGAGCGAAGCAAAGTCTTGGGTCTTTTTTGACCCTGAATGCACTATGTGTAACTTTTTTGTAGCGGCATTTCTAGAGGTCGCTGAAAGCTGTTACTACCTAAATATATTCGTTTTCAAAAGTTAGGAAAAGTCAGAAAATTTTAGAGTCTAGTTTATTCCGTTTAGACATAAGAGCTTTTTGTGATGTTGATTGGTCAAAAACGACCCCAATGCACAAGGAAGGTTAACGATGCAGACATTTAGCAGACATTTTATTTATGTTGCAGGCTTTTACAGACATTTGAAATATTTTTAAATTTCAACTAAAAATATTCTCAGAAGTTAGGATTTAAAACGTACGAGGATCTGAACATTATAGTAAATACGATAAACAGCTTTGTTGAAATATTTCAAAATATCGTAGGTATCATTTAAAATAGAAATCCTTGAAAAAACGAAAGCGGTGGGCCACTTGGAGACACAATGGGCCGGAGATAAGTATCGTTTAGGCCTTTTCGAGAGTGACATAGAGTCCCCACTTATGCTAGTGTTAAATCCCATGTCAAAAATTACTGTCAAAGCGTTGGCAATATTGGTTCTTTTCCATTAAGTCACAACGAGAATCAATGTTCACAACAATACAAATTATATTTTAAAAATCTATATATATAAAAAATGGATTTCCGTGTATGTCTGTCTGTCTGTCTGAACCTAATAGGCTCGAAAACTACTGAACCGATCAGCGTGAAATTTTGTATGGAAAAGGTTTTGGGGCCGGGAAGGTTCTTATGATGGTTTGAGACCCCTCCCTTCTCTCTGGAAAGGGGCTCCCATACAGATTGAAGCACAAATTTCTGCATAACTTGAGAACTGATCAAGCAAAGGAACCCAAATTAAGCATGCGGAAGTTTTTAGAGGCAATAAATGTTTATATGGTAGTCAAGGAACCCTCCCTCTCTCTAAAAAGGAGGCCCCCATACAAATGAAACAGAATTTTCTGCACTATCTCAAGAACTAATCAAGCAAATGGAACCAAATTTTGCATGTAGGGTTTTGTGGAGACAATTTTTTTTCTATGGTGGTTTAGAGACCCCTCCCCTCTCCTAGGAGAGGTGCTGTCCATACAAATGAAGCTAGAAATTTCTCCATAACTCTAGATCTAATAAAGCAAATGGAACCAAATTTGCCATGCGAGGATTTTAAAGGCAATGATTGTTTCTACGGTAGTATGAGACCCCCCTCTCTCTCTGGGAGAGGGGGGAGTGTCATATAAATGAAACAAAAGTTTCTATATATCTCGAGAACTAATCAAATGGAACCAAATTTGGCATGTAGAGATTTTTGAAGGCAAGAAATATTTCTAAGGTGACTCTTCACCCCTCCGCCCTCTGTAAGAGGGGGCTCTCATACAAATGAAACACACATTTGTGCATAACTCGAGAACTAATCAAGCATATGGAACCAAATTTGACATATGAAGGTTTTTGGAGGACCGAAATGTATCTATAGAGGTTTGAGTCTCCTCTGTCATCTGGAATGGGCCATAGGGGGGGGGCTTCCATACAAATGAAACACAAATTTCTGAATAACTCGAGAACTTATCAAGTTAATGGAACCAAACTTGGCGTGTGGAGTTTTTCGAGAGGCAAGAAATGATTCTATTGTGGTTTGAGACTCCTCCGCTCACTGAAAGAAGGGTCTCTAATATATATGAAACACGAATTTTTGCATAACTCAAGAACAAATCAAGCAAATGGAACCAAATTTGGCAAATAGAGGTTTTGAAGGAAACAAATGTTTCTAAGGTGGTTTGAGACCCTCCGCCTTCTGAAAGGAGAGACTTCCATAAAAATGAAACATAATTTTTAGCATAACTCGAGAGCCAATGAAGCAAATGAAACCAAATTTGGCATGTTGAGGTTTTTGGAGGCAAGAAATATTTCTATGGAAGTTCAGAACTGGAGAACTAATCAAATAAATCAAACCACTTTTAGCATATGGAGGTTTTGGAGCTAGATTTCTATATGCATAAAAATGAATTTCTGTCTGTCTGTTTGTTTGTCAGACCTTTATAGACTCGAAAAGTTCTGAACCGACCAACGTGAAAATTTATATGAAGAGGTTTTTGGGGCTGGAGAAGGTTCTTATGATTGTTTGAGGACCCTACTCTCTCAGGAAGGGAGGCTCTCATACAAATGAGACACAAATTACTTCATAACTCGAGAACTAAACAAGCAAATCGAATCAAATTTGGCATGTGGGGGGTTTTGAAGGTAAAAAAACCATAAAGATGCCAGTTATATTAAATTTCCCTTCATTTGAGTTGCAAGCGTAGCAGCCTTGCGCACCGGACACAGCTATTATATGTATAACAATGAATTTCTGTCTGTCTGAACCTTATAGAATCGAAAACTACTGAACCGATCGGCGTGAAATTTTGCGTGGAGGGGTTTTGGGTTCTTATGATAGTCTGGAACCCCTCCCATATCTGGAGGGGGCTCCCATACAAATGAAACACACATTTCTGCATAACTCGAGAACTAATCAAGCAAAGGAAACCAAATTTAGCATGTGGGAGTTTTTGGAGACAAGATATGTTTCTATGGTTTCTTGAGACCCCGCCACCCTCTGGAAAGGGGCTCCCATACAAATGAAACACAAATTTCAACCAAACATGAGAACTATCCCTACTGCCATGGAAATTTGTATGCAGGGGTTTATGGTTTGGAAAAGTATCCTATGATAGTTCGAGACCCCTCCCGCCTATAGAAAAGGGGGCTCCCATGCAAATGAAAAACAAATTCCTGCATAACTAATCATGCAAATGGAAACAAATTTGGTATAGGCGAGTTTTTGAAGGCGAGAAATGTTTTTATTATAGTTTGAAGCCCCTCCTCTCTTTCTGAAAAGTGGGGGTCCCCATACAAATGAAACACAAATTTCAAACAAACATGAGAACTATGCCTACTGCTATGCAAATTTGTATGCAGTATGGCCGAGAAAATTTGTATGCAGTATGTCCGGATTTTTTATGCTGGGATTTTTGGAGTCGGTGAAGGTCCTTATGATGATTCAGAGACTCCTCCCTCATCTGGAAGGGGTGCTCCACACCAATGAAACACAAATTGCCACATCACTCGAAAACTAATCAAGCAAATGGAACCAACTTTGGCATGCAGGGAGTTTTAGACAAGTTTTTTTCTAAGGTGGTTTGAGACCTCATCTCTCTGGTGGGAGGGGAGGTTGGCCTCTCAAACATACGAAACAGAAATTGGAACCAAACTATGAGAATTATCCATGCAACTTAAACTCAAAATGTGTATTTCTCGGGTGGGAAGCATGTACTGATAGAAGTTTGACCCCTGCTTAGCCAAGAATGGGGGATGCTTGAGTTACTCTCAGTGCTACATTATGCACAAGAAGTTGATCAAAGGTTATGCAAGGGAAAATAACATTCAAACTGACAGGATACGGCTTCATTTGATGATACATTTTTTTGTCAATGAAATGCTTCTACGCTGAAGGAAATACCTATAGAAACTACCGATCCAAAAGTTTAATAAAAACATAAAACTTTGTTTTTTTTTTAGAAATTACATTAGTAAACGAAAATATTTTAACCAGATGCATTCACAAAAACAACATAAATGAGCAGGTTCTATTAAATTTTCATTCATTTTGTTGCATGCGTAGCAAGGCTCGCACCGGGTTCAGCTAGTTTACCATAAAAAAGGGATTGCTGTGTATTTTAACCAAGAAGCCATCAACTCTATCTATCAACTGAACCATAAATACAACCCGCATAAAGATAAACAATTTTTTTACAGTCAAAACTATATTTCAAATGTAATGTATATTACCATAGTATATGTAGTTGTTGTTGTTCAAATAGTTGAATCTTGTTATCAGCATATAACCTCTACCTCTGCACTCGTTCTGAATTACATAGCAACTTTTTGGCATAGAGTATAGCAAAAGTTATGATCGTGAAAATTACCATTTTGTTATGGTAACTGAACTTAACCGGCTATTCAACAATATTGTTATATGACCTTTTACCATCTGACATATTGTTAAAACTATATGGAGATGGTTCGTTTAAAATTGCTCTACCACACACTGTGGTAGCTAGGCAAGAGATTGTTTGCTTGATCGAATGCCAACTTTCAAACATGCTCTATGCTCAATTTCAACTACATCTATTCAATTTCACAATCTGCCGTGCTCTTATGGACCTATCAAAAGTTTTCCTTCACATCTTTGGTTCAAGCAGAAATTGCTGTCTACTCCTAGAGTTGCATTTTTATAAAAGGGTATTTCCAATTTTTCAAAAAAAAAAAATTAAAAACAAAACAAATCGATTGAAATTAATATGGGCATCGTCAAAGCTTTTGTGGCCTGAAGCCAGCAAACGAATGGTTAGCAAACGTGGTAGGACATTTTCTAGGAGCTCGAGTTATTTGGACCACCTTGGGTCGGACTAACAACAAGTAGATATTATTTTCTGATTTGAATACTACTACTTTTATGATCCTAACATTTGCTCTTAAGCCCAGTCGGTTGCAGAACAACAGTAAAAGTTATGAGCTATTGAAATAAATCTTAAAACTCTGATTTTTTTTCCTAAGGTACTACTAAACGCATTATTTTATTAACTTTGCACGGGGGATTTAGAATATACCCTGGGATTAAGTAGTTTATGAAATTAGTCCTAGATTTCTAAAATTATAGAAAGAAACGAACCAGAATTTAGGGCACATCCTGGAAAGTGCATAAGTAGACTTCATTGAGCTTCGGAAAGATAATTTCTAGAAGTTCAGGAATAGACTTCCACGAAAAAAAACTTCACCGATGGTCAGGCAGCTCAAGCAAAAAATTCCTTCAAAAATTCAGGTGCTTACATTTCCGAAGTTAAAGATCATACTTACCAGAATTTCAGGACAGAACTTCCCCAAAATTCAGGAGAGGACTTATCTGAGCTTTAGGAAGAAGTTTAGGGAAGAGGACTTTTTTGAAGTTTGGAACTTTTCAGAGGTTTTGGAGTTCTTTCCAGAAATTCAAGATTGAACTTTCCAGACGTTCAGGAAAAAACTTCCCCGAATTTCAGACGGGAACTCACCAGGAAGGGCACTATCTATAATTTCTCAAAAAATCAGCGAAAAAAAATCCTCAGGAAGATTCGTCATAGAAGCTGATGAGAGAACTTCTCTGAAATTCGGGAAGAAACTTCTCAAAATGTTAGTTGGAACTTCCCAGAAGTTCAAGGCAGCTTTTCCATAGCTCAGAATATTTAAGAATTTCAGAATAATGATTTCTCAAAATTCAGGTAGAAACCTCGCTAAAGAACAGAATAAAACATTCCTGGAGCATTGGGTGTACTTCCTTCTAATTTGAGCAAGAATTTTCCAATAGTTCCGCAACAAACTTCCCTAAATTTCAGAAGAGGACTTATCAGAACTCCAGGAAGGAACTTCAAGAACAAATTTAAGGGAATTTTCCTTGAAATTTTGGAGAGGGCTTTCCCAAAGTTTTAATATAATTTTCCTCTATGTTCAAGATGGGATCAATCAGAAGTTTGAAAGGAATAAGCTCAGGAAAAAAAATTCTCGAATTTTTGGAAAAAACTTACAATAAAGGGCACTACCCGTAGGATCAAGAAAGATCTCCGCAGAAATTCACAAGAGGACTTCTCAGAAGTTCAGAAGAGACTTCCCAAAAGTTTAGTTGGAAGTATCCAGACGTGCTAGAGAGCTTCCCTAAAGTTCTGAATCGAGCATTTCAGCATTTCAGAATAAGAACATCTCGAATTTCTGGAAATCCCAGAAGTCCAGCTAGATACGTTTGATAAAATCAGGAAGAAATTTCTAGAAGTATAGGGGAACTTTCTAGTAGTTCAAGCAGGAATTTCTCAGAAATTCAGGAACAAACATTCCCGAAGTTCAGGAGAATACTCCCCTTAAGTTCAGAAGATAACATCTCGGAAGTTCAGAAAAGAACTTCTCAGAAGTTCAGGAGGAAAACTCTAACAACTTTAAGAAGATTTACCAAGAAATTCTTGGCAAAGTACTTTCCCAAAGTTTTGCAGAGATTTTCCTCGTACGTCAGGATGGGACTTATAAGAAGTTTAGAAAGTAACTATGTTCACGAAAAAACTTACCAACTGATTCTGGCAGGTAAAGTTGGGTTCTGAAATGTGAATTCTGAAGAAAATAATGATTTTGTCTGAAGTTCAGGAAACTTCCCAGATTTTTAACAAAGAGCATTTTTGAGAAGATCAAGAGAGAGCGTCCCTGAAATTCATGAGATTATCACTGACTAACCGAAGAAGCAGTCTATACAAAAATCATTCATGTGACCATAATGATATTAATCACTCATGACACCATATTAAAATATGGTACACACCATCTGCCGGTTGGGCAGATACTAGAAGACACAGAGTCATGCAGGAATTACAATTCCTTACTTCCCACCACGTTTGGAGGATTTGATCAGTAAGAAAATTTCCTTGAAGTTTAGCTGGAAAGTATTAAAAAATTCAAGAAGTGTTTCAATATGTCCACGTAGTTTTTGAGAATGCTTTCAAAGTTCAAAGAATCTATTTACACAAAAAATAAGTTCTGTCTGGCTGTGTGAACCTTACAGACTCGAAAACTACCGACAGCGTGAAATTTTATATGGAGGGGTTTTTGGGGCCGAGGAAGGTTCTTATGATAGTGAGAGACCCCTCCCTTCACTGAAAGGGCGGCTCCCATACCAATGAAACACAAATCTATAAATCGAAGATGACAGCTCCTTGACATAATCTACAAAAAAATCTTTTTAGTGGCATTGTAGTTTTTTTTTTTACTTATGAAAAAAGAATAATAATGTGGAATTCTGCTTTATAATATATGTAACGGAAAATTGACTCTATTTTTTTAATTGTAGCTCAATGTTCATTGTTGAATAGAAAAAAAGTCTGTTGAATTTATCAAATGAGAACTAAATTTTGATTTTAAAATACAAGCTCGAAAGAACGTTACATTGAGGAAAAAACTAAAGAAAATTGTGTCATCTATGCGAATGCATCAAGCTTCAGTGTCACTTTAAAAATATGAAACAATAGTGTAAGGTTGCATACAATCCAAGAAATAGATGCAGACATGTTTACAAAATCACACATTTACCGAAAATTACATAACACGCTTTTTTATTACGTCTTTTCGCTGATTAAAGTCTTATTTGGTAAAAAAACATTACAGACTTCTATAGACATTCCCAGACATTTCAAATTTATATCACAGACATTTGAAAAAAATATCTGGCATCCCTGTTATCGACACAGGTTAAAGCCCAGGTGAAGTTCAAGGCCAAAAGCTGCCTTTCATCGCATCGTTCAGTCGCTCACACTTTCAGCAGCCTTGTACGTCACGTAGTAGTCTATGAACACTTTATTTCATATTTCTGTAAGCGCCTTCTGGGCGGAGCGAAACTAACAAAGAAGGTCATGGCCAAAGTGCAATCCACCGGCCTACATGCACCTGTGGTTAAATCAACAGTGGGCGGCTGTGATAACCTTTTGAATAATTAATACCTGAAGCTCATAGAATTCCATGCCAACGAATCATTAAAAATTTCAACAGGAATCATCGTCGATGGGATGAAGACCCCAAGTGATTTTAAAGAAATTTTAATAAATTAAAAAATATTTATACGCTTCCAAATTTGTCAGCCATGCGAGGGATTTCAGATTGATTTACAATGGCTATTTATTCGACATCAAGCGTGATGATGAATGGTGAACCTTCGGTTGCCAATGAATCCGTGCTGTGCAGTAAAATTCAATTCGGAACTCGAGAAGAACCGGTGGGAAAAATATTGTGGCGTTTCCTTGGTGATGGAGCAATTGTCAACGGAAATGTTTTTTGACAATTAATCTTGAAAAAATGAAAGCAAAAATGGTTTGAAGCTCATTGAAAATTCCGAGTACACAATCAACCAAAGGAATCGATGCATTTCAAGACAGACGATAAATGGATCATTCACAACGAACTCATTTTCCGATTGCAGATCGTTTTTAAAAAGCAGGCAACCATGAAGAAGGGGGGAAATCAAATCCATCGTTTGCTGATTTACGAAGAAATGAATCAAAAGAAGCATTGAATCAATGAACAAGAATGGGTTTCTGATTTCCCAAGAGCTAGTTCGATGTTGAATTTATATTTCTTCGAACTTCAAATCAAGCCGTCACCTTTGAGTGAAAGTAAACAGTTTGCTTATGTGACTGGGAACTAGACTGATACATATTTAGAAATTTACACCACACATTGTTATAAGCACTGCAAATCATATCCTAATTTGGCAACAAACTGAAACAGCAATCACCATTTGATAACTATATGTTTATGAGTATTTTCCAAAATTCTTCTTATAGTCTCAGTGTTACATATGAACGAAATTCAAAACTGCTTAACTAAGGAGTGTATCGAAAAGTAGTTATAAACATTCGATGCGTTATTACGCATAAACTACTGTATATATTTTTAGCGTGTAAGCGCCATTTGCTTTGTTTACATGTCAAAAATGATTATTCGGTTCATTCATTTCCGTTGATAAAGTTGTATTCAAAATGTCGCGAATTGAATTTGAGACTAAAAAGAAAATTCTGCACACTTGGTGCACCGAAAAGGGTGTTACTTACAACCAGATTGCGAAAAGAGTAAATGTTCACCCGGCAAGTGTAAAACGCATCATCGAACAGTTTGGTAAGGAGTGCTCCCTCAAGGATTTACCAAGAAGTGGCCGGAAACCCGGCTCCAGCAACCCCGATTTGGACCAAAAAGTTGTGGATTATATTCAACGGAACAAATCTGCCTCTACTCGCGATCTAGCCAAGATGTTCAGGACCAGCATCGGAATGATTCAACGAATCAAGCGCAGGAATGACTTGAAGACGTACAAAAAGCAGAAAGTGCCCAAACAAACTCCGGAACAAAAGTCTCGTGCAAAACCAGGGCTCGAAAGCTGTACAGCTGCATTTTGGACAATGTCGACCAGTGCATTTTGATGGATGACGAAACATACGTTAAAGAAGATTCAAGAACGCTACCGGGGCCGCAGTTTTATACTAAATCTGTTGGGAACGTGTGCCAACCGCAGATACGACTGTTGCGATGGAGAAATTCGGTCAGAAGGTGCTCATTTGGCAAGCTATTTGCACATGTGGCTTGCGTTCTTCAATTTTCTATACAAAAGGAACTATAAATGCTGAGATTTATCAAAAGGAATGTTTGTAGAACAGGTTGCTACCATTGTATAGAAAGCACCAGTCCCCTCCTCTCTTCTGGCCAGATTTGGCATCGGCACATTACGCCAAATCCACTCTACAGTGGCTGACGGAGAATAACATCAAGTTCGTAGAAAAGACATCAACCCACCAAACTGTCCCCAGTTGCGACCGATCGAACGCTATTGGGCAATAGTCAAGCGTATATTTAAGAAGGATGGTACAGTGTCCCAAAACATGACCGATTTTAAGAAAAATTGGGCAGCGGCATCAGGAAGTGCACAAAGGTCACTGTGCAGAATTTGATGGCAGGTGTCAAATCAAAGGTACGGGCATTCTACAGGAATGAACATGATGACTAGTTTTTCCGTTTGGATCTTTTGTAAACATGTTAAGCTATAATAAACTGAAATAGTATGTTAATTTTAACCATGTTTTCATGCCTATTTTATTATTTGGAAGTTTATAACTACTTTTCGATACACTCCTTATTTATTAGGAACCCCAAGTAACAAAATTAGTTTTATTACAACCGTATAGCACTCCTTCCAGCTTTGTTGATAAAGCTACATACAAAGCTGTTTTGTCCACCAACACCTCCTCTATGCAGCTTTAAAGCCGAAATTCATACAAAGTGGCCCACTCAATAGACGGTTGTGAAAACAAATTAAGAAAACCTCTATAAGACTATAAAGATTTTGGAAATGTTCTAGTTAAAGATGTTATGACCACTTGAGAACCTTCATAACACTTATTGGCTGCCATCAAAACCAGCATAGGGCCAAATGGCCTCAGCTGTCAAACTTCACGGTGACATCGTGATTGGTTTTTGTTGTTCTACTTTGTTCGATTCTCTGCTCTTGTGATTAATTTAACAGTAAATAATATCGAAGAAAAAGAAGTTCTAGTGTGGCAGGCAATTTTGTTTGATAGCAAAATATCCAGAACAAATTGAGTTTTTTTTATAGATTATCATGCTCCATATCATTTGCGCATTTTATATTTATGAATATTGGCATTACAAGAGCCGAAAATAAACTCGCCTCGGAAATTATGCGAGTTTACATGATCATGAGCATGATTGACCGCCCGAGGTTGCTATTCCGTTATTGCCAGATCAGCTGTTATTACACAGAGAACCAACAAATGATGCTTGAGACTAACATACATCTTCAATGTGCAAAAACTTGTAATCTCAAAATAAGGCAACACCGACGCCGGACCCGTCCGAATGCAGGTCAAGTAAGAAAAGGGTAGGAATATTTTGACGTGATAATCGCTTTGATGGAAGCCGAGAACACCTCTGCACTCCCACTAGAAATCACTGGGATTTTGGATAACAGGTTTGGGTAGCCGCAGGGTTCGTTTTGGTTAACGATCAGCTGTCAAGTGAAATATTTAAAAATCAGTTTCGATATCGGATTAGAACCGATTTAAACCAACAGTAAGGATGCTATTGGGGCCACTCACTGAGAGCCAACTTGGACCGATCTACACCAACAGAGGGATGCCACTGTAGTTACTTAAAAAAATTGGGACAGTGGTTTATTTGTTCCAAGATAGGGTGGCCCGACGAGCATGTCAAACGAATAATTTGGATCACAATTAAAAATGTACTCACCACGGACCCATCTTACCAGGCGAACCACGAATTTTCATGCTCACTCGATCACTCGTGCAGCGGACAGAAGGCAACCGAAACAATAGACAAAACGCTACACCCGATAAAAAAATACTGCAGAATGAAAGGTCGACACAGCCGATTCAATCAATCTAAACTGATGGTCGACGCAAAACTATTACAAATAAATTTTATTAATAAAAATACAATGGGTAACAATGATCTGCTTTGCTCCATGTCCTTGAGAGCACTACCTACCTCACGATTCGCCTGTACCCAACTCCACGGGTGTCCGTCCAGTTTCTCACTCTCTCTTGACGCTTCAGGGGCATTTGAACATAAACTGGTTCTTCACGGTTGATCAACCTTCATGTTGAATCTTTTCCCGGACTGCACAGCTGCAAACACTTTATGCTACGAAACATGAGCTTCTGCATATTACAAAAAAAAAGAACAAACCGGCCTACCTCGAGTTTTTACGACGCTAAATCACATATCCAAGCGGTTTAATTTTTTCATGTGTTCGAAACAATGCATACCGCGCTACGCCCGAAAGTAACAGCAGTTGGCAACAATACATTAAACACAGACTCTCGCCACTGAACAATAAATAACCAGAACAGTAGATGCTATGCCCGATTGCGCATTATGCAATTGCGCTATGCCCGATAACTAAACCGACACCAAGGTTATGCAAGGCATATAGTAAACTAATAATATAGATCACAATTAAATAGACAATCAATCATAACCCACACTACAGGACCACCACACCCGCCGGTCCATCATATCTCTTTCTTTTCATTTGGGAACTAGATATGGTGTTATGGCGAGTATAGTAAACCATTGTTGTGGATCAAAACCAACTATCCAATCAATAATGATCTTCACCAACAGCACCATCATAAATCACCGGAAGCAGTTTTACGTTTTATTTGTTCTTCGTTCACTCGACCACTCACGCCACCGAACAATAGATAACTTAGAGAATATATAATGCGACCGTTCTCCACCGATTCTCGAAGCAGACTCTTGGAGATTATGTGAATTTACATCAAGAAATACTAAATTGAAATAAATATATTCGATAAATTAATCATGAATTTCTCGAAAATTTATGGAATTCAAAAACGTTATCGAAAAGAATGCCCAAATCGGTCTCTGATGTACAGTTTATTTGTATTACATTTAGAATTTGAAATTAATGTTTCCACATTTCAATTATTTCATATATTTCAATATGGCGATTGAAAGAAAATACAATTTTGCCAAAAAGCCAATTTATCTTCACAATGGCCATTTGGCTATTTGGTGACTTTCCTCAATGCCAAGTTGCCGTTTATTGCATTTGCTGAAGGCAAAATGGTTTTAAAATGCTTTTTCAAATGACCATAATAAGATAATTTGAATGAGCCCTGAAATGGCATTTCATAACAGCATTTTACGAGTTCATAAAGTCAAAATAAAACCTTTGATAGGAGTAAAAGGAACTTTAGAAGACAAGGTTTTAAGATCGTTGTAAGGAAGCTGTGTAGGTTTTTAAAGACCTGACTAAAACTTGAAACCTATTGACACCTTTTTCTGCCGGAATAAAATAAAATTGATTTCTAGTGGCTTTAATAAAACTTTAATAAATCCTAATAAAGCTTTATGATTTTTGCAATGTTACTTGGAACATCTCGCTTGAACAAGAGCTTGTAAAAGAATCAATGGTTTTTCTGCTACCCATTTAAAGCTAGATTTTCATCGTCTTATGATGGCCTACTTGGTTGTTTAGCTGATGGTAGCATCTTCCCCTTTATTTCAGTACCGGATACAGTCCTCCAATCATCTTGGAGGAACTACTGAAGCCTGTCTACGTTAAGTATTGGACACCAAAATAATGGCAGTCAAAAATATTTATACATAATTCAACAAAACTGATTGTTTATATTCCAATTATAGAGTTATATATAAATTAGAAACATTTGATTAAGATGTTAATCCTTCTTTCAGTCAATTTCTCAAACTGTCCGTGGTACATCCGTCGTCAGATTCTGAACGGTATCCTCGGATGCGCCCGCCGTGACGATTAACCAACTTCTTTCTTCTTTGCTTTCTTCGTAGTTTCGAAGAGTATCCGATTAACTAGAACCCAGTTCTTTTCTATTGAGCGAAGCTCTGCACAGTTTGGTGGATTAGTTGTTTTGTACACATTTGACCTGTTGTACCTTAAACCATTCCAGGACGGATTTTGAATAGTGAAAAGAGGTTAATTCTTTAAACCACACATACAGTTTTTGACCGTTTTGCCAAATTCAGTGCTTTTTGCAAAGCGTGATCATGAAGACTGCCCGGGAAAGTATGATCGCAGTCAGAAACTGTCAGGAGAACTTTTTGCAGAACAGCGTCGAAACACTGTGCTTGCATGGAATGTTACTGAGTAAGTTGGCAAAAATGGAAGGAAAAGGGAGAAAGCCGTGCCAACAGCGATCAGGAAGTTCAGCGAGGATAACATATTTGAGGTTATACTGAAATCGGATGCTTCTTCAAAGAGGTTCTGCTAACCTTCGTTTGGATATCCACACAATGAACCCAATAAAGTTGATGCTTAGAAGTCCATTGTTAATCGTACCAAAAAACGTTTGGATTTTCGAACGTATTTGTTAAGTTATCGAAGAGAAAAAAACTACACAGATAGAAAGTAACATTTAATTTTCTGCGTTATCTAATGCACATAAAGAGAATGCTAGTTTAGGCATACATTAATGGGATCGTTCATGCAAATTTAAGCCAGATATCGTTAGATTCAGGAATGGAAGATTGCAAACAATTACGTTGTTTACGCTGACTTTGATTTGAATGGAATTTTAAATAAATTGTACTTCCTAGTTGTGCATAACGGATTAGTTGCTGTCGGTATATGATAAATACTTCATGAAATGATTTATTATTGAACAAAAGCAACAACTTAATAACTTTGAAGTTTACTTTTTTGCAATCACTGCCCGATGTTTGCTGGCATGTGGTGATTTCCCTATCACAGTCATAATTCTCTTATAACCTCACCTTACCAATCAGATCAAGGCCAGTGTGGCCTCTGCTGTACACAGAAGTTGTCTCCATTGTAATCAGTTCATGGCTGTACCTCGCCAGCCGTACAACCATTTTAACAGGGCTGTCGTCCGACATTCTAACGACACGGCCAGCCTATCGTAGTCGACCGATTTTTGCGATATGTGCGATGGGAGGTTCGTCCAGCAACTGAGACAATTCGTAGTTCATTCGCCTCCTCCACGTTCCGTCTTCCATCTGCACTCCACCGTAGATCGTACGCACCTTCCGTTCAAATACACCAAGGGCGCGTTTATTTTCCACTAGCAATGCCCATGTTTCGTGGCCGTACAGAACTACCGGTCTAATTAATGTCTTGTAGCCGGTCAACTTTGTAGCTCGGCAAACTTTGTTCGATCTCAGCGTCCTTCGGAGTCCAAAGTAGGCACGATTGCCAGCCATAATGCGCCTTTGAATCAATCTGCAGATGTCGTTAACGGCGGTCACCAATGAGCCCAGATACACGAGTTCGTCTACTACCTCGATTTCATCACCGTCGATCTGAACTCGTGATGGGGACTTACATTATCTTCTCGTGAGCCTCTTCCCTTCATGTATTTTGTTTTCGACGCATTAATTACAAGCCCAATCCGACCAGCTTCAGCCTTAAGTCTAATGTAGGTTTCCGCCATCGTCTCAAAGTTACGTGCCACGATATCAACGTCGTCGGCGAAGCCAAATAGTTGGTCAGTCTTCCTGAAGATCGTGCCACTCGTGTCTATCCCAGCTCTTCGAATCACACCCTCCAGTGCCACAGTGGTCCAGTAAGCTACTTTAGGCGGACATGAGGTTTTCAATGGAAATTTGTGGTATTAGAGCTTTGGTTACTTCTGAGAACTTGTTGTAAACTTATTGTACTACAATGTGTATGAAATTTTTTTTTTCTTGCATTAAATGCAAGAGTGGCGTATACTCTAACTTTTTTATGGGTCAATATCGTGAGATAAAATGTTCAGCAAAGTTGTAGAAATTGTTGTTATGGAAAACTTTGTAGAACATATTTTTTGTCTAGCTTCAAAGCCTACTGCGATAATTTCGAATTTTAGTAAATAATCATTTTTCGACTAAAACTCATTCATTTTAAACTTTTACCAGCTTGCTATGTTCTACAAAGTTGTTGTTTTAACATTTGCTACAATTTTGCTGAACACACCATAGTTGTATTTC
>JASCZW010016479.1:0-18629 GCA_034211315.2 Aedes japonicus | reverse complement strand
CATCTGTTATCATTTTTGAAAGAGGAACATTACTTGCTACAAGTAAAATTATAAATATTACCAGCATGTTATGGATATGAAACTGAGCTACTTCAGTTATTAGTGTATGAATTTTATATCATATTGATAAATTCATTTCAAATTATTTCAAGAAACTTGCCTACATCACTGGAATTCAATGAATGCAATGACATTTAAACAAGCTAATGTTTTGATATCCTACGAATATTTAATTGGTATCTCTTTTGTTTAGTTAGCCTTAATTCAGCCTGAATGATAACATATTCAGTGACCAAAAAAATAACTAATCTGAATAAGAACCGTTTCCAATTTAGTGTGAAAATTTGCTCGGGAAATGAGCGCGTTCCATGTCTGACTATGTTTCTTAGGAAACATTCCAACATTGGTTCGTTTGGCAACTGCAAATCCAAAAAGCGGGTGTATTTCGCGATGCTGTAACGTATAACGTTTGCATTAAAAATATGGACAAAAAAATTCCCGATTTCCCGACCCGCACTGACAAAACTACCCATGCAGCATCAATCATAGTAACCCATGAGTCAGCAGACAAAATTTGACAGCAATGACATGATGGCAAAACAGTGCAGCAACTCCGTTCAGAAGTTTGAGCGTTCAAAGAATCGGCACCCCGCCGCATCGAAGACAACAATTACAGCATCGAGAGACATACCGGTTCCGGACGGCCGACGACTCTGAGCGACAAAAAGCTCCAAAGGATGCTGAAGAGGAAGACCGAGGGAAAAGTGGCTACATCACTGCGTGCGCTTGGCCGGGAGGTTGGTTCAAACGGCCAAACAGTGAAAAAATACCTGGTGAACATGAACATACATGTCAGGAAGCGGAAGTTGCGTCCACTGGTTTCGGAGCTGCGGGTAATGACGCAGCGGCAGCGGCTGAATAAGATGGTAAACTCAATTTTCCGGTGAATCGCGACGAGGCGGTGGTGATGAACGGCGATAACTATCTCACCATGGATGGCAACGACATTTCGTATTTTACTTCCTCCACGAAGAAAGTAAGCTCCGAGGTGAAGTTCATTTCACACACCAAGTTCCTCAAGAAGGTGCTGCTGTGGCTGACACTCAGCGAGAAGGGAATGTTAAACCCGCTCTTCTTTCGCTCCGGACTGCCCGCGAACGGTAAAATTTATAGTACGAAATGCCGGCTAGAAGTTGTGTCGTTCAACAAGAAATACCATAAGGGCGAAGACACGGTGTTCTGGCCCGATCTGGCGCGACCCACTACTCGAAGCGATCGTTGGAGGAGATGGAGCGGCTCAATATCGATGTGGTACCCAAGTCGGCGAACCCACCCAACGTCCCCCAGCTGCGTCCCATCGAGATTTCTGGGCGAACCTGAAGCGTAAGATCTACTCCAACAATTTTATCGCAACAACTGGGGAGGAATTGATAAATAAAACGAAGAAAGAACTCAAAAACCAGGCCTACACGCATATTTTCGTCCGCCATGGCGAATGTTCCGGTTAACTGACGGAAGGCCGCTCGCAAGGACGTGGAATTTTTTTGCAAGTTGGCTTAAATAATTACCTTCCATGGAAAATTTATCAGAAGCAATTGTCTGTCTTAGCTTTTTTTGTTTTAATGAAAATGTTAATTGGTTCGTATACATGCTTGCCTCTTTGTGACTTAAGTCACATTTTTTCTACAAATGTACACCGGCACTTTGAAACGGTATTTTCAAAGTTGAACTACGAAGCGCGCTTAACTCTTATGTTTTCGACAAAAAAAAACACCTTTAAGTGATCCGGGCTACCGGGGCTGTGGATACATCTATTAAATTTCCAGGAATGGATGTCTTAATATTCGGAATAATGCCTAGAAACTATTTCTATTCCATTGTGGGCCATATGCCAACTTGTTCTTGCAACGGCCATTATGTAACAGGTTCCCGAGGGGCCTAGAGTGGCCATGAATATATTTAAAAAGAAACCCTGACAATTTGGGTATCAAAATACATGAAATTTCTCCAGTAGGATATTTCTGAACGTTTTGTGGCTTCCTGATGATTTTTCCTCGGACATGTCATCCTAAAACAGGTTCTCGTGGAGCCTCGAGTGGCCATGGACATATTAAGAAGGAAACCCTGGCAATATGGGTATCAAAATTCATGACATTTAACCAGCAAGCTATATCTCAACGTTGTGTGGCCATCTAATGATTTTTCCACGGAACGGTTATCTCGAAACAGCTTCCTGTGAGGCCTCAGGTGGTCATGAACAAAACTGGCCACAAAACGTTGAGAAATATCCCACATTTCATTTTGCATGGGTACAATTTTGATAACCACATTGTCAGGTTTCCTTCTGAAAATGTTCATGACCACTCGAGACCCCAGGGGAACCTGTTCCGGATTGATAGGTCCTAGTATAAAGCATCAGATGGCCACAAAACGTTGAAAAATATCCTACTGGAGAAATTTCATTTATTGTTATACTCAAATTGCCCGGCTTTCTTTCTTAATATGACTGTGAATATGAATATCAACGTTTATGGCCACTCTAGGCCCCTCGAGAACCTGTTACAGAATAGCCGTTCCAGGAAAAAGTTTTCATAGGATATAAATAGTTTCTAGGAATTATTACAAAAATTAATGCAAATTCAATAGATGTTCCTATATTGTGTATCCGTACCGCAACACAGCACAGGTAACCCGGATTTACTGAAACCAGATGAATTCAAATGGTAATTGCGTGCAAGCATGTTTTTGAGCCCTGCCAGTCGTTGCCATCCAAGGTGAGGTAGATCTCGTCGTCCATCACCACCGCCACGTCGCGATTCGCCGGGAAAATCGAGTTGACCATCTTATTCAGCCGCTGCCGCTGCGTCATTGCCTGCATCCAAAACCAGTGGACGTGACTTCCACTTCATGACATGTATGTTGGCCGGTTGAACCGACCTCCCGGCAAAGCGCACGTAGCGATGTGGCCACTTTTCCTTCGGTCTTCCTCTTCAGCATCCTTTGGAGCTTCTTGTCACTCAGGGTCGTCGGCCGTCCGGAACCGGGCTTTCTTTCGATGCTCTAATTATTGTCTAATAGTGCCAAGATGTTGTAGATGCCGGAACAGGCGTATCCGGCGTCCACAAAGTGCCGCATGATGTCCGTTTTCGACACGGCGGGGTGCCGTTCTTGATCGCGCATACTTCTGAACGGAGTTGCCTCACTGTTTTTGCCATCACGGTTAGAGTTCGACTGATAGAACTGTCAAATTTTGTCTGCTGACTCATGGGTTACTATGATTGACGCTGCATGAGTAGTTTTGTCAGTGCGGGTGAAGATAAACCCATGAAAAATCATCATTTCTTCCATTTCTTCTATTGCAAACGTTATATGATGCGGATCAAACACCCGAAGCAATGCAGTGGAGGAGGTTTATAATATATGTATGTGGTATGTGTACTTTGTGTGATTATGGGTAAACTAAGCTTAGCGTGCATATTAGCTCGGAGATTTCGGATCATGTTGAATCCGAATTCATCAAGAGAAACCAAAACAATAATTTAGGCACTATTTAATACATATGCCTTATGAATCTTACACACAAACAACAGTCATGAAATTCTTTATGTAATTGACGGTTTATGTAATTGATAAGAATGACTTGAGAAAATCAATACAATTAACTGCGAAAAGCTTAGTTATACACAACGATTTCATAGGGGTCGTATGGAATTAAAATATAGTGGGCTCATAAAGTTTCATAAGGCAAATTTTATTAAATACGATACGTTTTTTACATCAGTGTACACCCAAGTAACAATTTCAGTTCTATTCCAGCCGTATAGCACTCCTCCCGGCTTTGTTGAAGAAACTACATTCAAAACTGTTTTGTCCACCAACACCTCCTCTATGCATCTTTAAAGCCGAAATGTGTACAAAGTGGCCCATTCTATAGACGGTTGTGAAAACAAATTAATAAAACCTTTCCAAGACCATAAAGATTTTGAAAAGGTTCTAGTGAAAGATGTTATGCCCACTTGAGAACCATCATAAAACCTATTGGCCGCCATCAAAGCCAGTATAGGGCCGAATGGCAACAGCTGTCAAACTTCACGGCGATATCGTGGTTTAATCTAGAAACTAGAATCTTAACTTAACTAGAAGAATCTTAAATAGAATTAATCTAGAAACGTCTGAAAATTGATGGAATTCAATAAGGTTTTCTGACCGAATACCGAAATTTGTCTCAGATCTACAGTTCAATTGTATTACATTTAAAATTTGGTGTATTTATTTTTTCACATTTCAATTATTTCATACATTTCAATATGGCGATTGCAAGAAATCACAGTTTTGCCAAAGAGCCCATTTATCTTAGCAATGGCTACTATAAAACTATCTGATCGCTTGGTAGCTTTTCAAAATGCCAATTAGCCGTTTAATGCATTTACTGGAGGCAAAATGGGTTTAAAATGCTTTTTTAACTGACCATAATAAGATAACATGAATGAGTCCTAAAACGGCATTTCAAAACAGTATTTTATGAGTTTACAAAGTCAAAATAAAACCTTCGATAGGAATAAAAGGAATTTTAGAAGTCAAAGTTTTAAGATCGTTGTAAAGAAGCTGTGTAGGTTCTTATAAACCTGACTAAAATTTGAAACCTATTGGCATCTTTTGCTGCCATAATAAAACCGAATTGATTGCTAGTGGCTTTCATAAAACTTTAGTAAAACTTAGTAAAGCTGGATGGTTTTGGCAATGTTATATGGGCAATTGATGTTTTTTTTCATGACATCGTTGCTAAATTCAAATAATGACAGTTTTTTACTTTTCCAAGGAAGAGACCATTTTTTTCCCCTGTTCGGGACATAAACTACCGCAACCAGTAATTTGATCTATTGTAGTATATCCCGTAGCCTTTGTTTAGTGCATGTCGAGTTACTTCATCACTATTGAGAAATGATGAAGTATTCGGTGATGTTACAGTTGTCATTGTTTGTTTTGTTGGCAATGAATCAAGTTTAATTGAAAGTTTCCGCTGTTTAAACCCTTTGTGAGCGACAGCACTCTTCAAGGGAGCCTCTTTATCAGTCAAAACCGGATTCATTGCAAACAAAACAAACAATAACTCCGATACTGACCATGCATCAGAACGCTAGTCCTAACCAATTCAAACTATAGAACATCAAATAGAAAATGAGAATTCACATATATGAAGACTAACCATGTTTTCTTTATTCCAAGCTCATCCTCGGTGGCGCAACCCGAGTATTGTCACTTTTCACAAGACATAAAATGTAATAAGGACTATTATACGTTCCTTTGACTTAAAAAAAAATATGTTCCCTAGTTCTAATTAATTCGGACTAGGGTTCGGTGGTAGATCTGATACCCCGTAACGCACCACGAAAAGGTGATCTACCAGCGTTACAGGTTGACGAAGAGACCATAGATCAAAATCTAAACATTCGATTATTTTTCGTTTTACTATGTGTTTTTAAAAGTCTGAGAGAATTCAATGGGGCCGATCAAATATTACGCTACGTAATGATGTCCAAGTGTTATGATCCATTTTTTTTTATTCTAAATACGAAAGAGTTTAACGTGGAGGAGGAAGAGGGTCTTAAAAAAATTTTTTTTTTCATTACGTAATATTTAAATGAACCCAGGTATTTTTTTCAACCCACTCTATTTTTTTCAAAGCCACTCTCACAAGTGTATTTTGATCTTAGAAGAGTTGTCGTGATCAACTTCACACATATTACCTGATAATTAATTTTATTTCAATGAATGCGAATGCATTTAAGGAAACCAAATATGCTGATTAGTATAACGTGTAGCAGTACATGTTTTGAAAATATTTGTTTCAATGTATTTAGAATGGAAACGCGGATTGTTATTGCATGTTTGGTCTCAAAAGTGATCATCTGGCACCACGATGACGGTACCCTTTTTCGGACATCGAAAAACAAAATCTTCCTTATTCATATGGGATACAAACACAATCAATGTTGAATATGTTCTAAAACTTCAAATTCAATTCCGAACGATTCATGTAAGGTAGCACCTAAATCAAACCAATGATTATCCTAGAAACATCTGTGTGACTGTATTGATTTGTGCTGACACAAGCAGAAATAATTCTAAAGTGGTCGCGTGAGAAACACACGACCTGGCGCACGTTTTCTTGAAATTATTCTATTTACGCTTGAGGCGATAAAATTTACATTATAATCAAAAGGTTCCGGCCCTCCCTCATGCTCGTAATAACGGACGTACGGAAGGTTTCAAATCAAAGAGGGACGTTACCAATGATAGCCCTCATTGCTATTGATGGCGAACCTCGAAGTTGTAGTTATAATTTCAGCTCGAGCCTGGATGAGAAGCAACCGATAAGCACATACAATACTAAATGAACTATTGATAAAATTGACTGATACTACTATCTTCGATCGGGAGCCAGGATATACTTAATAGTTCATCACTACCCTAGCTAATTTCACCCTTTACGGACGAAAACCCATCCGGACAAACAACAATTTTCCCACTCCCAATTGGATTAGGATTTGTTTTTATTTGCGTTTAATATTATATTTATGATGTTTTTCTAGTCGTGGTTAATCGGGCGCAAAACCGGCGAAAGAATCGAGGGGTTGCACGTGGTGACCAGAGGGTACATCGAGCGATGAAAGCATATTGTGCGGCGTGTTTGATAATGATGTTTGCGTGAAAATGCAATTGAAAGGGACGTCCGCTCGGGAAAGTGTGCCGGCATTGTCTGCAGGCGGTGGGAAACGCATGTTTCTGGTGGATTAGCTTTTGAGACTTTTCAATTGGTTTGACATTTCCAGGGAAAAGGGATTTTACGGATGAGTCGATCAGCGTTCGGTTCACAGGTCGGGACCGGTAGTGGTCGTTTGAAAGTGGATTAAATTCATGATTGTTTTGAAGTGAAACGCAAACATACTCTTATGGATTGTTATCTGTGGGAAATATAAACAAAAATGGAGTTCCGGTTGTGTAGAAATCTAACGTTTCCCAAGTGCTAAAAAAAATCATAACAAATCAGATGCGTGATTTTTTTTCCTGATTATCTGTTTAGTTCGCTACTTTGAATTTTCCGAGGCACAAATCCAAAAAACTAGAGCAAGAAACTATGCAGTTTATAAGTAAATCAAGTTTGACATGTCAAAACTATGTAAATTTTTAGATTTGTACCATCAAAATTTTGAAGTGACGATACACATAGGCAAATTCAAATACATGATGGCGTCCATTGCACAGTGGACATAATCGAGGCTGTAATCGGACTTATTTAAAAACCGCTGCTATTGAAACATGGGCTGATGCTTTTTTATTGAAAAAATGCCAATAATTCTATTGGCACTACTCTCATCCTGTGCAGGGCATAATAAGTGGTTCATTTCGCCCTATTTCACCCTACATCCTTGTGTTTTTTCAGGTTTTATCTGTATAACTACAATTTTCGCTGCATATATTGCTTGGAAAAAGGCGAATCTTACGTGAAAATCTCCAACAAATTAAATGGGGTTCGTTTCATGCCGTGCTGGGGTCGAAAATAGTTCATTTTGACCAATTTCACGCTAAATATGCGTTTTTTATTTTTACCCCTAGAACTACAATCGTCGCTGTATTAACTGCCTGAAAAGGGGCGTAACTTACGTGAAAATGTCTGCAAAATTGAATGGTACTAGTTTCATCCTATGCCGCGGTCGATAAATAGTTCGTTTTTCCCCACTTCACTCTAAATATGAGTTTTTTTTTTAATTTTGTTACCTATAACCACACGCAAAAAAATACCGCAGTAGAAACTACCATTTCGAGGGTTAACTTAAGCGAAAGCACCAACAAATTCACCTGACTATAAATACGTTTGATTTTACCATACCTGGGATAAGATCAACCATGGCGGTCTGTCATATATACCACAAATATTGAAGGTTTCACCACAACCGCAGTAAATTTTACTGAAATTTCATGGTAGTTTTGAAGAAGGGCATAGTCGGGTGAAATGGTAGTTTTTACTACAAGATTTTTTTCTGTGTACAATCACCGCTGAATTTTTTGTCTGAGTGTCTAAATGTCCGTCAAATTGTGGTCTTATGATGTTTTTCGCGCAAGGTGACGCCTGGCATGATTATAACGTGTGAGACAACGTTATCATGATTCGCCTATGAAGCTTATTTGGTACGGCTGTATTTAATTAAAAGTAATGCATTTCATATTTCAGCGCCAACATTAGATTAGGGCGAATCTGCTTTTGCAAACAATGGGTTTCGTAGTCATTTACTCTTGAAGAAACGGTTAAAAATACAAAATAAGCACTCTTTAACGAAGAGGATATTTATCTCTACCCGCTGATATATTCAATTCAACTAGTATTCAACTTCCGATGAATAAGCAAACAAAGTGTTTGTTTACAAAAGCAGATTCACCCTAACCAAATGTTGGCGCTGATTCATAGAATGGCTCGTGTAAATTTATAAGTTTTATCCAGTTCAAATCTCAAATTTGTATACTTAATAATCGGTCAATCAATTCCGAAAAATGGTTGTATTTGTGAAGAGATTCCTCCATCGTGCCACAAAATCGAATTCCCCAGTAACAAGCTTCTAGATATCGTTGTAGAGATCTTCAACCGTTTTGGCGTCCAATTTATTTGACGACAGAACCAAACAGCTAATGAGTCGAGTTTCGTCCACAAATTCTCTACTGATTCCCAGAAGGGCTCAACTTTAAGTTCAGTATTAGGAACACACAAAAAACAGAAGTGGATAATACGGTTGTTCACAATAGCATTGGTCGCTTTGCCATCAACCATAGCATAGCATGCGTTGGCTTTTTCGTTCTGCATATTGATGAAATATAAAAGAAATTATATAATGTTACTGTTTAATAGACATATGTACCTTTGAATAGATAATGATAGATAAATTGTTGTGTCCTCCCTTAGCTCAGTCGGTAAAGGCGTAGCTAAAAAGCAATACCATGCTGGAGGTGACTGGGTTCGATTCCCGGTCTGGTCTAGGAATTTTTCGTTTAGGAAATTTCCTCGACTCCCTAGGCATAGGGTATGGTTTTACTTTGCCACACAATCATATTAATGCAAAAATGCTACCTGGCATCGATAGCTATCAATTAATAACTGTGGAAGTGCATTTAGAACTCTAAGTTGAGAGCAAGCAATATGCGAATTGTGAAAGCAATAATCTTGAAATACTACATAGAAGAAGAAAGGTCGATTGTTGATCTCCTCAACCTCGCTATAAAGTGTCTTATACATCTCGTTAGAGCGTTGTTCAGTTTCGTTTGCCCACTCATCGATCTCGCATGGCAAAAGGTATTCGGATTGATCCACAAGTTCTGATCGTTTCCAACTACCAACATCAACGCCATAGCATGTTCAAACGGAAGGGAATCATCTTGCTTCAGTATTGAGCCCTTTTTTGTAATGCGAGAACCCAGTAGCAGAGTCTACTCCGGCGGAAACATGCAGTGTGCAGTTGACTACTTCTCAATCCAAAGTCGCCGTCATTGCCGACATCCGTTCTCCACTTCATCCAACTCCAATATTCTGGAAGTATCACTGCGTGCCATGTCACATAATGCAACCTTGACCGATAATGCCCCGTCAACTTTCGTTGGACGTGAAATCTTCGGAAATATCTTTGTACGGTGATCCATGATCTTTACAACAACTTTACCCCGTAGATTTGTTTCGCCAACTTTTGAACAGCTAAGTACTTACGTTTGCTCAACCCAATACGTGTTTTTATCAGCAAAGATTTTTCGACGGAAGCGCTCAGTTTCGGTTTTGCGGTGCCTTGCAGAATTTGTTTGGCGTAAATCTGGCCAGAAGTTCTCAGACCTAACCAAATGTTAGCCATATTCGTCAGAGACCCACGATGATGTGCTATTTCCTCTGACAAACGCAGCAGATTTTCAAATGATTCATTTTTTGCCAAGTGTTTGCTGTACCTATCTCTAGTACTTTCGGACAGATAACTAAAACATCGTTTTGGACCACGTATACCAGGCTTCTGAGGAGTTGTTAGGTCATCAGTTGACTTTGTAGATCATTGATTGACCCGTAACGCTGGTAGATCACCTATTCGTGGTGCGTTACGGGGTATCAGATCTACCAACGAACCCTAGTCCGAATTAATTCAAACCAGGGAACATATTCGCTTTTTGTAGTCAAAGGAACATATCTTAGTCCTAATTACATTTTATGTCTTATTAAAAGTGACAATACTCGTTTTGCGCTTGTGCGAGGATGAGCTTAGAATAATTAAAACATGGTTAGTCTTCATTTTTGTGAATTCTTATTGTCTATTTGATGTTCTATAATTTGAATTGGTTATGACTAGGGTTCTGATGCATGGTCAGTATCGGAGTCATAGTTTGTTTTTTTTTGCAATGAATCTGATTTTGACTGATAAAGTGGCGCGCCTTTAGAGTGCTCTCACTCCTCAAAGGGTTTAAATAGCGGAAACTTTCAATAAAATTCGATTCATTGCCAACAAAACAAACAATGACAACTGTAACAACAACCAATACTTTATCATTTCTCAATAGTGATGCACAGAAAGAAATAATTAATTTTAACAAGCGCGTTAAATTTCCCTTCGTTTAATTCCAAGTCATAAGAGGCGTAAACAATGCAATTGGTTGTAGTCTTTGATGAGCCAGAAAACAATGTTTGCAATCTTTCACACAACATGCTTGATTCAGGCGTTATCTGGCTTAAGTTTACATAAAATATCCCATTATGTTCTGCCAAATCTAGCATTCCCTTTATGTGCATTAGATATCGCAGAAAATTCAATGTTTCTTTTTTTTTGGTGTGAGGTAAATCGACATGCACTAAACAAAGGTTACACGGGATAGATCTAATTACCCTTGCAAAGGATTATACCAAATTGATAACAAGTTCTATTACCAGGTTATCATTTTTTGATCACTGAATATGTTATCATTCAGGCTGAATAAACAGCCAAAATAACAGAATCAATAACAAAAAAATACTCGTTGAATATCATAATAATAATCTATTTTGTTATCACTGCGAACAACTTGATAACAAATCCTGTTTTGTAAGCAAATTTATGGAAATAGTATCAAATTATGTTATCAATTTGAAATCAAAATCTCATGCTAATAACTGAAAAAAATATTTGGATTAAAAGCAAAATTTCTTGTTCAAATATGCTGGAAATATTTATAGTTTTACAATTCAACTTATAACGTTAAAAAAAATAGTGTGTTCAAAATGATAACATGTGATAACTAAATTTGTTATGCGATAACAGCGGAAATCAAAACGATAACTGGGATAACAGAACTTGTTATCAGCTTGTTATTTTCCTTTGCTAGGGTACTGGTCGCAGTGGTTTATGTCCCGAACAGAGGAAAAAAAAAGATCATTGATTATTCGAGGGCTATAAAAATATTATTTGATAATTTTTCTCTGTAATACAATATATGCACCCCGAAATAAATCCAACAAATAGACAAATCGTAATACACACACCTCATGCTATCAGAAGCTGCTCTACTCGCTGCTTATTTCACTGACAGATAAGGTAAACTTTCCCAAAATCTTTATTCAACATATTAAATACCAAAAATTTTGCTGCACGTTCAACAAGCCTTGTTTTACTTAAAATGACAGTTCAAGATGAGCAGTTACTAAAGCTATAACTTCTTGATCCCGTCCAAAAAGTTATTATCCGGAAGGTCTGCAAAACACTCCTCCACGGCGTCGATGATTTTCTCGCGTGAGCTGATTTTCCTATTATTGAGCCATCTTCCGATGTTTGAACACATAATAGTCCGGGGAAGCCAAATCGGGTGAATAAGACGGATATGGAAGCAATTGGAGCCGAAGGTCCTTGATTTTAGCCGTGGTTGTGCCGTGGCTTCAACCCATTTCCGGGCACTCATTTTGTTCGCTGGTGTGTAAAAGTGGACCCTGTTTTAATCAACAGTTACCAATCGACGCCAAAAATCCTTCCGATGCCGCATCAGATAGTCTAAACACTGTTTCGAAGTGCTCTCGCGTTGTGTTTTTGGTCAGAAGTGAGCGTGCGTGACACCAGCGGCAGGATAACTTTTTCATATGCAGAATCTCGTCCAAAATATGGCGAGTGCGCTCAGTACTAATCTTTGTGGCATCTGCTAGCTCACGCACCTCAGCCAACACCATTTCATGAACTTTTTTGACATTGTCCTCTGTAACCGCACCGGAGGGTCACCGCTGCGGACAATAGGTCATGAACACGATCAGTCGCACATTCTTTTGCCATTCAAAGGGGTATCCCCCCTTGCCTATCCTGCCTCTACGGTAGCTTGGTAAAAGAATGTGTGCTCTAGAATGCTGAACTTGTCTCTTGCAATGTAAATGATGACCTGGAATCCGCTGAAAGTCTGCCTTAGGTTTCATCAGCCATAACACAACAGGGGTTTTTCGTCAGCAGTTGCGCTTAAGGCTTGCGAGCCGGTAAGTTTGCTACGACAATCTGCTGGCCGTCACGATTTGGTGCCTTCTGGAAATTGAAGTACGTAGTACTACCTTTAGCCCAAAACTTTTGGCCATGGTTAGCTTTTTTGCAATATCCCGGTCGTCTGAAAGCTTCAACTCTCCTCTTATTGTTGTTAGCACGCTTGCACATTAGGGCACAATTTCCAACTTTTCCGTTATGACACGATGCGAATGATTTGGATTCATTTGGATTTTGATCAACTATAGAATAAGACCTATCAACATTTGTAAACAAACACTCCAGAGTCCTTTTTTTCGCTAGTCGTAGGCCACACACGCAAACCTATGGCATCGTGTACACGGGAAATAATCCACACATATATATTTGTCCAAAATCCATAGAAAATTCTACATAAGGGAACGTCCATTAATTACGTCACGCAAAAAGTGACTTTTTCTAAGACACCCCCCCCCCTTGTCACGTTTTTTGTATGGACCTTCAAATTTTTTTGTATGGATCGTCACGTTTTCCCAAACCCTTCCCCCCTCCCCCCTTACTGCGTGACGTAATTAATGGACCTTCCCTAATACTGATGTGTTCATACATAAACAGCACCGTCTTAAAAACACAAATGAAGTTTATTTGACTAATGAAAAGTATGTGTGGCCACACATAGTGGTTATGTGTTATTATTTATTTACATGGCATAACGTCACAATACTATAACATAGCCTGATACACAATATCCCTCCATAATGCCCGATTCGTGGCTGCTCCTCTCCAATCCCTTGGGCACCTTGTACCCCCTAGGTCTTGCTCCACCCGGTCTGACCATCTTGCTCGTTGCGCCCAACGTCGTCTTGTACCAACCGTATTCCCGTCGAACACCATTTGTGCAGGATAGTTGCACCGGCATTCTCGCAATATGTCCTGCCCATCGTATCCTTTCAGCTTTTGCCACCTTATGAATACTGGTTTCGCCGGCCAGTTGCGCGAGCTCATGGTTCATCCTTCGCCTCCATAGTCCGTCCTTCTGTACTCCACCAAAATGGTTCTTAACACCCGTCGCTCAAAAACTCCGATTGCTCACAGGTCCCCTTCAAGCATTGTCCACGTCTCATGCCCGTAGAAAACAACCGGTCTTATTACCGTTTTTTTACAGGATACACTTCGTACGGGAGCTAAGTCTGTTTGACCGTAGTTACTTGTGGAACCCATGGTAGGCACGACTTCCACTGATAATACGCCTCCGGATCTCACGGCTGTTATCGTTGTCTGCAGTAACCAGTGAGCCGAGATAGACAAATTCATCGACTACCTCAAACTCATTGCCGTCGATCGTTACACAGCTGCCCAGTCGGGTCCTGTCCTGCTCGGTTCCGCCTGCCAGCATGTACTTTGTTTTGGACGTATTTATCTTCAATCCAATCTTCTCTGCTTCGCGCTTTAGTCTGGTGTACTGCTCTGCCACCGCCTCAAATGTTCTGCCGACAATATCCACGTCATCGGCTACGCAGATAAATTGACCGGATCTGTTGAAAATCGTGCCTCGCATATTAAACGCCGGTCGTCGCATAACACCTTCAAGAGCAATATTGAACAGGAGGCAAGAGAGACCATCACCTTGACGAAGCCCCCTGCGGGATTCTAATAAACCCGATAATCCACCCGATATCCTCAAACAGCACTGGGTTCAGCCCATCGTGGCCTTGATAAGTCGGGTCAGCTTCCCCGGAAAGCTGTTCTCGTCCATGATCTTCCATAGCTCATATCGGTTAATTGTATCATATGCGGCTTTGAAGTCGATGAATAGATGATTTTTTGGGTCTCTATATTCACGGCACTTTTATAGGATCTGCCGCAAAGTGAATCCGGCCTGATAACTTGTAAGTTACGTCTAGCTCGGTCTTTACCCTCTCAGGGTCGGTGGACTTGTTCAGGGCGGACTCACAACCGAAGGGGAAAAGACGGCACAAAAGGGCAAAGTACAGACGTCATATACAGACTCAGAAATAATTTGGCACAAACATATGGAAAAATAGGCTTAAACATACTTAGATTTATTAAAGTTTTTTTTTTATACATAAAACTGTGGGTACCGTTGGAGCTCTTGATGCGGCCGATGCTGGAACCGGTGGGGCCCGTTCAGCAGGAACATGCAGAAAGGAAGGAAGAATGGAGGGAACTCATACCTGCTGGAACTGCGGTTCAACACGTGGGATGGCTGGTGATTAGGCGGCCTTCATGCTGGGACCTACGGGGCAGCGATTCTCGAAGGTCGTTCCTGCGGATGATGATGGGTTCGAGGCCACGTGTTGGGGAAGGTGCCTCCAAACTAAGCTTCCGGGAATGCCCGCCGACGGAAAGGGGACTCATCGGTCAGGGTTCCAGTAAACGTGGGCAAACCCTCCGAACTTACCGGTCCTTAACCTCCAAAACGTCCGTCCTCCTTTTCACGCCGCGTGTGGCCCAACGAAATGGCGTTTGGGGCTCGTTGGCCACCGGCAATCTTGAGGGTTGAGCACGCGGAAATGTTGCGGCTTTCGGGGTTAGGCTTGAGCTGGTATCTTGACGGATTCTTGAGTAATGATCGGGGGTAATTCTAGGGAATGCACCCACCCGACTCCGGTCGATGATGCTGACCCGACAGAAGGGAGTTTTTCCGGGATTCGGCGGCGATCGGCTTTCACGTGGCGGTCCTTCGGAAGATGGTCGGGGATGATTCCTTGGATATCTATCCACACAAACGGGCGAAGGGCTGGGCCGACGAAAAGTAGCTGGCCACACTCCGGCGGAGTTCCAAAGCTCGGTGGACTTGGCTTTACCACCTGTTCCGCCTTTCTTCGGGCACTTATTTGACGACGGGTGCCACTACTACTCAAGTTCACACGCGAGATCCAAAAAAAACTTCTTAACGGAGGATAATCGTCGCGCACTTGTGGCTCGTTTTACTGTCCAAGCTCAACTGTCTCGATCTCCCTTTTTTTCCATCTCACCTCCTCCTTCCTTCCTTAATTCGCCGCTCGATGGGGCGAAATCTCTTTTCGCCCACAGAGGCGGGTCTGCGATGATCTACTTCCTCAGAAGAGTAGAGATGTGCGCCGTCCAAATGAGTTAGTAGTTTATTTAATAGGGTTCAACAATTTTTAGATGCGGAGCTTTGCCGTCTTCTTTCTTGTTTACAGGAATAACGATAAAACAAATTAAAGACACGCTTACATCGTCGTGTATTTGTTTTATCGTTTAGTTATTTTTTTTTGTTCGTTTTGTACTGCATGCTAAGTCTCACAGGATTATTTCATGTTTGGTGCTGGGTAACTAATTGTTGGGGTATTTATTTAGGTGTTAATTATTTTTGTGTTATGTGTTTTTTACATTTTTTTGTTTAGCCACGGGCGCCCTACAAATATATATATTTTTTTCCAATTTTCCACCTCTTTGATTTTTCGCAAAGTCATCGAATTTAGTTAACCTCAAAGAAATGGCAAATCCCGTGATGTAAAAAAAACCACACAACCTTAAATTCTAATTTAACAATGTATATATTTTTCTTCTTGATTTTCGACGGGAGCCATAGTTCAATTGAATAAATTTAAATATGCCCTACAGGACATGTTACCAGTCGGCATGGTAACAAACTTCCCACAAATCTATATGCTAGTGGCGACAGTGGCTGGAAGATTATTTGTGATAATACTTTATAGGCTGCATTAAGGACAGTGATCGCACGATAGTTTTCACAGTCCAGCTTGCCGCCTTTCTTATAGATTGAGCAGATAAACCCATCCTTCCACTCCTCCGGTAGCTGTTCGGTATCCGAAATCCTGACTATCATCGATGCAGGCAATTTGCCAACTTGTCCGGGCCCATCTTGATGGCATCCTTAACTTCACCTATCGCCGTGGGTGGCAAATCTCCATCACTTACTGCAACGACTACGTCTCTTCCATCACTTTCTGGTCCTCTGCCTGTTCTCCATTCAGATGTTCATCGAAGTGCTGCTTTCACATTTTGGTAACCTCACGATCGTCCGTCAGGATTCTCCCATCCTTATCCCGACACATTTCTACTCGCGGCACGAAGCCTCTGCGGGATGCGTTGAGTTTCTGGTAGAACTTTCGCGTTTCAGGTGAGCGGTGCAGCTGTTCTAGTTCTTCACACTCCTCCTCCTCCTGGCGGCGTTTTTTCTCCCGGAAGAGTTGGGTCTGTATCGTTCCACACTATGGCGGGTAGCTTGACGCAGCATAAGTGCCCGCGCTGCGTTCTTCTCATTCAACACCTGCTGACATTCCTCGTCGAACCACTCGTTCTGTCGGCTTCGTTCCACATAACTTAAGACGTTCTCCGTTACGCTGCTAATAGCTGTTTTCACGGTGTTTCAACAGTCCTCGAGAGGGGTTTCGTGGAGCTGGCCTCTTCCGGCAGCGCAGTTTCGAGCGATTGCGCGTAGCTTGCGGCGACGTCAGGTTGCTTCACTTGCGCGAGATTGTGCTGTGGCGGGCGCCAGTACCGAAAATTGTTCACTACGGAGAATTTTGGCGCATCTTAACCATAACTAGGTAGTGGTCCGAGTCGATGTTAGCGCCTCGGTTGGTTCTAATGCCGGTGATGTCTGAGAAGTGCCGGTCATCTATCAAAACGTGGTCGATTTGTGATTGCGTTTGATTCGGTGACCCCCAGATGTACCGATGTGGAAGGCTGTGCTGGAAGAAGGTACTACGTACGTCCATGTTTATGGAGACGGCGAAGTCGATAAGTTGAAGGCCGTATTCGTTGGTTAGCTGATTTTTGCTGAACTTTTCAATCACCGGTTTAAACTCCTCCTCCTGGCCAACCTGAGCGTGGAAATCCCCGATGATGATTTTGATATCATGGTTTGGGCGGCGGTCGTATTCACGCGCCAGCTGCGCGTAGAATTCATCTTTGTCGTCATCGGTACTTCAGAGGTGAGGGCTATGCACATTAATGATGCAGATGTTGAAGAACCGGCCCTTGATCCTCAACCTGCCCATTCGGTGGTTGATCGGCCACCATCCAATCACCCGCTTCTGCATCTCACCCATCGAAAGCTGTTCCCAGCTCGTGTGTATTGCCGCAGCTCTGGTAGATGGTATGACCATCCCGTAACGTACGCACCGTACTTCCAAGGAAAATGAGAGATAGGCAGTTCCACGTCCCGATTTACCAATCGTTAGTCCGTTTTCGTAGCCTAGGTCCATGCAAATTGTTCCGGTTCGAATTTTTTCCTGGTGTATTATTCGTTGCAACCCCACTATCTCGCAGGAGGACCATCGTGATGCTGCTGTTTAACAGTCCCAAGCACCACCAGGACTTTCGGCTTTTGTATCTAGAGTCCTGGGCGCACTAACAAGACGGTGACTCAGCCACTCCTAACATGGAGAACAGACGCTGTTTTAAGCCGCCTCTAACATGAAGAACAGACGCTCTAATGGGTGAAGACTTGCACTTTTACCCTTATTTTTAAAAAGCGGGGCGGCTCGCTTTTGTCAGGGCTGCTTTTTGATATTTGTGGGTTTTTGGAAGAAAATCAACAGAGTCCAAGAACTGCTCAGTCCCCCGACATCCTAAATAGTCCCCGCCGCTCGTCCGGGGCTACTTATTCGTGTATTCAGTAGCTGTCCATCATATTTGATGGATCCCCACCATCCGTGACCCGTGGACGTGCCGGGTTGCTTGCAGCTCAGCCCCGTAGAGTCTTCACCTATTCTACGGTCTTCCCGGCGTTTATGTGTACACATAGGAAATATGAGTGGTTACAAATAGATATCATTTCTAGACAAAATAGTTAAAAGTTCGAAAGTAACATTGGTAAACAATGACTTCCAGCGTATTTTTCTGGGATCTGCTTGCTCCCACAAACAAAATAGCACCAGAAACAGATACAGACTCAGAAGCGTTTGTTTACAAACAATGATAGGCCCTATTCTATTGTTGATCGATAATTTATACGTTTAGGGCAATAAAGTAATAATTACAATTATTGCGGTGTTGGGAGCATCTAGCGAATGCGCCACACAGTATTTTTCAAATTTGTTTGCATTAAAATCTAATGAAGAATGGAATCATAAATATATCTTCACGTAATTTCATGTATCCTCATATAACTATTTCATCACACAA
>JASCZW010016478.1:0-18618 GCA_034211315.2 Aedes japonicus | reverse complement strand
ATTGAAAACGAAATCTGAGAAAGTATGAAGCTTATTTGAGGAATTTATTTTCGGAGATTCGCGTAATTGACGCGTGCTGTCGAAAATTGCTTTCAAATATACAATACAAATTCCACTGAGCAGAAGATCAGGTGTTCAATTCCAGGTCTTAGTGGATATTTTTTAATCACAGGAAATACATTAATATAGCAATGATAAATATAGCATTCTATAACAACAGTTATAAATGAAATTGATATTAATGTACACACTTAAATTCGATTTTGCTGTTCGGTAGAAAAAATAACGAAATATTTCGGTAAACATCAAATATCACCGATTTTTCGGTAAACATAAATAATTTTACCGTAATTTTGTAACACTTTACCGAACGATCTGTTATGTTGTATTTTATGTACCGTACTCGGTAGAAAAAATTACAATTCTTACGGTAAAAACAAACAATCACTGACTACGGTAAACACTTTACCGAACAAAACTTAAAATAATCTCTGAATTACCGAAGCCCGGTAAAGTATTATTAAATGTCAAGCGTGAAGTCTCGTGGTTCCAGTGATCAGTTTGAAAGTGTTCATTGAAAAGTTTTCATTTCGTAGCTGAAACCCAAAATTAACAGTGATGGAGCAGGTATACCAGCAGCAGCAGGAGCAGGATCCTCAACTCATCGAGATTTTCCGTAAGGTTTCATTTAACTATTCTTACCCCTAATTGTTTACAGGTTCCTCCGGTGCTAATATGCTTTTACTGCCAACATTCAACATGTATCCGGATATGTTTCCGTACTACACCACCATATCAACCATCAAAAAAGGACACTTTATCCATCTACAGGTAGAAGACAACTTCACTGACTAGCATCCGACGCAGCCAACACTCATCGTTCGAGGCCCTTTCTTATCGTGTTCCGTTGATTGCGCCATATGTTGGAAAGACCTCACAATCCCGGTTGGAATCGGCTGCCGGCAGCATTTGAAAAATTGATTCAAGCTGTTTTATGTTTTCGATGCAAAACCTGTTCCATCGGAGAAATCTATTTTTCTTGTTATTTGGCGCCATTCTGGGTATCGAGACGCTCGCTACAACGGGAACGAAATTGTTGCATGCACTGCCTTGATTTTTTTGTAGATACCTAATTAGTACCTAATTTGAATTTTTAGTTTTATATTTAGATAAATATATATATATTTTTTTTTTCTTTATAATTGTGGCTTCTAGCCTCTTGGCCTAGTTCGTCACCTATATAATAAACATCCGAAAATTTTGATGTTTAACGATAAAAATAACATACCGAAATGGTTCGGTACCAAACTACACAAATTACTGAACTGTACGGTAGTTTTGACAGATCATCAAATCTCCCGTTACCAACCAGAAACCGGTATTTTTTGACAGTTCTGTCAAAAAAATCGAGTACCGAACTTTCGGTTATTGAATAGAATTACCGAACAGATTACCGAACGTTCAGTTGGTTGAAAGTTCGGTAAAAAAATTACCGAACACTGTAAAATTTTCTAAGTGTGTAGTTTAAAAAATTATAAATAAATGAATCCAAGTGCGGCACAGATAACAACATAAATTGATGGTGACTCGCGTTTAGATTATAAGAATCTCGATTTTCACAACAGTATAAACCTGTTCCTCGTAAAGAGCCTCAGCAATTATTGTTGTTCAGCATTATAAGAACTAACACATATGGTTTGAACACTTTGAATACGGGTACTGGAATTCCTCACAGCTGATATGGATCTGAGGATACAGTCACCGTTCTTATGGTGAAGGTAGAGTTCAAATCTGGTAAGTACACGGGTAAGTGATATATATGTAACATATACTCATATATAAACATTATAATACAAAGTTCATATAGTCAAATGTTAATTACGCATTACAACGATAAAACAGCACCATTGCCGTCGTACCGTCTACGAGTATTGTAAAACAGTGTTTGGAGACTTACATTTACATATTTTTTCGACTGCTGTATACTGGTCACTAAGCTGCCGAAGCGTTTACATCGACGTGTTAAGACTAGCAATAAAAAGCTGTTTGCCACAGTTCTAAAATAGAAAGTGCGATGAACAAATAAATATGCTGAATATGCGTTTCAAAAGTACTGTCTCTTGAGAACAGTTACGTAATAAGTTGTATAATTTTTTAGATAAAGCTTCCTAGGCTATAAACCGATTACATATTCTGCCTGACAGTTTTTTCATTTTCATGAAGCTGGGTAGATTCGCCAGATTTGCTTGTGAAAATATTGGCTGGGCGCTTGTGCAACCACTACTTAACCATTACTCAGTTTAAAGTTGTATACGTATTGCCTATGAAGCGTTTATCTAATTAAAAATGTTACTTGGGCAGTGCAGAGTAGGTTTCAATGAGGCCACGCATGAATTGAACCCTAACAATATGGGTGTCAACATTTATGAAATTGTTCCTAATTCTTATCGTTATCGGTAAATCCGACGACTTTTCTATGAACTCATGACTACGAACCGAATCTCAACGGCTTTACTTCCCTTCCGAAGGAAGACGTGACAAAGATTTTTTCGCCTCAGAAAAACCACCGACGTCCACTGGGATAGAATCCAGACCCACTGGGGTGCCAGAAGCAGTCACGCTTACCACTACACCACCGATGCCGGCCGAAAATTAATTTTTAGTTTAAACTACGAAACCGAAGGTAGAACTAACGAACCTATTCGCTATTTTCTCCAACGAAACTGATTTGTACTTTTTATGAAGCTACCTTTGAAATTAATGCTACACGCGCAACTGTCAAAAGCACGAACCATTGCAACCTACTCTAAACTGGCCAATCCGGTGCCAAGAAATCGGATGGTCCAGTAGCTATGGCAAACGTTCTTCTGGAACGATTTAAAGAATTTTACACCCATATTGTTGGGAATCAATTCAAATAATTTTCAAGTCATCTGTGACCCATCCCATGGGAACCTGCTACGTGGTGTTCCAGAATTAAGTCACCGGATTGTCGTATGGCAATGACTTTTAGTGTCATTACTGCTGGTTTTATATTGGAATCTCTTATAAGTATACCATTTTCGGAACATGGTTCCGGATATCCGGTACTTTCGGATACGGATCGGTCATATTCGGTCATATTAGAGAGGTTGCTGAATTCAAAACCGTAAACATACTCCAAATCGGTTGGATATTTTGTTAGTTATTGTCATTTTAATTCCGTGGGTAAAAACGTTCCCTGTCAATAAGCACGACATTCAGTTCAATTAAATGGTTTAGTTATATTACTTCATCAAGGTTTATTTTCAGTAAATGCATTTAGTTGGTTTTAGAAAACATTTCGTTTTGAACAATACAATACGATATTCAATTCTATAAAGCATGAAGTTTTATTTCAACTAAAAGGTTTTGTTGAATTAGTTCATCAGTTTTGTTAATCCATATTTAAACCAAAATTTTAGTTGAATTGATTCCTATTATGTATTGGTCGAGGTATTGGTAACCAGTCTTGGTAAAAGTCATGATCATTAGATTCAAATGCGTGGATTTTCAGGCAACATAACATTGATTACCTATAAGTTCCATGCGAAAATCAAATGATAACTCATGACAACAAACGTAACCAGAAGAATGAACCTTCAATTTTCAAAATGCTTTGATATTCATTTATGTAAACAAGTTCATTTTCAAAACGAATTTCAAAATATCAGAAATGAAATTCAATCAACCACAATCAATATCAATTACCCGTCAGGATCAGAAAAATGCAAGGGCAGCAAGGGTATTCTTGCACAACATTGCTAGCATCTATACTCTGGGACAAGATGACGGCCCTGGTTGTTCCATGTTTGGATTAGGATTCAAAATCACTTAATAATAAAAAATCATCACAAGAGATGATATTCAGATTTCATCAAATGAAATTCATGCTTACCGATGGATAATCAAAACAACAGTGACAGCAGATTTTTGACTCAGACATAGAGCCAACTTCATTCATTGCAGCAAACAAAATTCAGTTGGCATAGAAGTGACACCGGTAAACTATGAAAACCGGGAAAGTAAACATCATCATTACACTGGGATAAAATCATTTTCACTTCTCATTGATATTTTATGAAAATTCAAGGCACTGTTGATAACTACGTATTTTTTGCGTGAAGGGAGATTACAATACTTCCCATGTTGGCCGACGTTTCAGTCAGCTCGAACGAATTATTTCAAACATAATTAAGCAATACATACTTTTAGTCAATACAAAAATTCACTGTCCAACATCAGAGAAGAAAACATTTGATTTTCAAATTTCAATGTTAACCCTGAAACCTACACGGAGAAAAACCAGTTCCTCCTTGAAACAACAATCTTGTTTGTTGCAATCCAAACTAAAGAACTAGTTGTATCAAAAATTCGTTTTGTTGTTTTAAACCAACGATTTTGTTTTGAAACAAACAGGTAGGGTGGTTGTTTCTACCTACAGATACAGGTTTATTATAAATTATCGTTGTTCTAAAATATTTTTGTTAATTTCACTTTGAAAGGGGTTTATTATTACCAAAATACAGGTTGCGTTGACCCCGGGAAACAATTTAAAATTTTATATTGATTCAACCAAATCAGCGAGCGGTTAAATAAAACTGTATTTTTGTTTGGTGCAAAAATAACTAAAACTTTAGTTTGAAACAAACTATTATTTTTTAAATTTCATTTTCCATCATGCGGGTCTGCTGCATGCTCTGACCCTGTCACTCAACAAAACATAGATGAACATCTGATATTTTACTTTAAAGAACCTGAAAAAAGTAGCAAGGCTTGCAGTAACATTTGTAGATTTTCCTTGTACTGTGTTTGTTAACATTTTATTTAAATTACAGAAGAAATTTTAGGTGATTTTAAACGGGAATGTTTGTTGATTCAACCGTTTTCGTTTGTTTGTTTCAAACAGCAATTCATTTTACATCATACTAAAATTTATTTGAAACAAACCATAAGCGTTGGTAGAATCGCCCAACAAATCTGATTGTTTTCGTAGCTGTCAAAATGAAGCAACTAACATTATGATATATTCAAACGGATGTCAGTTGCACGTAACTTCTTAATTCCCGAAACAATTATTCAAAATCTTAGTTTGTTCCAACCACCGTAGTTAGTCAAATCAATTTAATATGATGTTTGTGTTAAATTCAACGTGAAACTCCGGTTTAACGAAACTCCCAACTCCCAACAAACGAAAGCAGTAAATAAGCATAAGTGCTTTATTAAAGCTGAATTACGATTTTCGTAGCTGAATGAAAAATCTGGCTGAAATATGAGCTGAGCAACCATGTTTTCTATTGAAATATTAATATAAATTCTAATGTTTCAGTTTGTTTGAATAACACGCTAAGTAAACGCTTAACTAGTAATTTTATTTAACTTAATTTAAACAGCCCAGCAAAAAGTTGAATAACAGTTAATCAATCCATTTCAACATCGTTTATATAGCCCACCTAATAAAACCTGATATTGAATTGAATAACAGCTGTACTGTACATTACTATTCAACTGATGCAACTCTTTGAGCTGAAGAGAAACAATGCCAAAGCTTTATGCAGGTGTCTGAATTGACTTTTATTCGACTACTTAACAATTAGTTGAAATACAGTTGATGCCTCTAATGTCGCGCATTTTAACTAGCTTTGCTAATTAAACTAATATTCAGCAAAATAAACTTCAAAAAATCGTTTAAATGTCGTATCAAAGTCTCCGAAGTGTTCGGTCAGTGTGTTGATCAATAAATTTTCTTCAACTTAAAGTTATGATGAGAAAATTATGCAAAAGTATTGTCCTGTTTTCAAGAGTTGAATTCATAGTAAAAAATGAATTAAGTATTTAAAAATAAGTGGATCGCTTTGGAAACCGATTTTGCTCTGATAAATTTGGAAAAACCTATCGGTGGAATGATGTTGACTAGCGAATGTGTCAAATTAAAAAATAGCGCAAAAGTTACCAGATACATCATAAAGGATTGTCATATCTTTTAATCATCTCTTGTTGAACATGCCCTTGAATCTGTCCGGTTATGCCCGTAGTAAATTCAAACAACAAATATCAAAGCTTGTGTACAACTTGCTAAAACAGACGATTAATAACAACATTTAGAAGGCTTGATTGAATACCGATGTTGCTTATTGACAGACAACGCTATAAATAGAATAACATGTAGGTAAATTAAAGCATCAATTCTGCTACTATTAAATATATAACATTGAACTTATATAGAGGGTTTGTTGATACTATATTCAATGCTAGGATAGCACAGTTGGTATGTCACGTAGACTAGGATACGAAGGTTGTTAGTTCAAATCTCGCTATTAAATGTTAATAAATAAATGTTACACAACGTCTTTGTTAATGTGCATATATAAAAATAACAAAATCACTTAGCTGAACAATAGTTGAATAAATGTTATGTTAAATATAATAATTAGTTCTATCTCTTGAAGTTGATTAGACGATTAGCTTGAAAGTTTTGGAAGTCTAAAGATGAATAAATTCTCCAGAATTGAGTAATACCGAAATACCGAAGAGAAGTTTGAATAACCGAAGTTTAAATGTTTAAAGTTTAAATAGCGGTGATTCAATTATCAGTTGAGCTCCATTGCTGCAAACTCACTTCTTAGGCATATGCAATTGCCTGTGTCTAAGGACAGCTTAATAACTTCTCGGAATTTGTGTGAATAATGCCTGAACAGATGCTGTGATTGAAAATAGTTCCAAATGATGCTAAATTAAATCGCCATACTTATGTTTACTTAATGAGTAATTGTTTGTTGAGCTAGACTATGTTTGAGTTTACCAATCTTTTTTCTCCGTGTGTGAATACCATATTATGAAGAACAGTTCATTTAAAAAGAAAGGAATATTACAATGCATAAAACCCAATGCCAATGATATTATGCCAACGACATTACGCCAAATGGTCATTACCACTAAGCACAAGTATTTGTTATGCCAAATGACTTTATGCTAAACAACTTGATGCCATACGATCTTATGCCGTATGGTCTTACCTCTAATTAAACATAGGCGAAATAACCGAATATTTAAAATGAGCAAATTTCAACGGAAAACGGACGAATTTCTATTAGTATTATAAATGAGTCAGAAGCTAGATTGGATTTGAATTTATACGTTAACTTGTAAGTTACGATTTGATATTCTACTTGCAATATTACAATGGGCCTGTTCATAAGCCACGTAAAATCTCGGGTACTTTTTCAAACAGACGTATGTCATTTTGTAAACAAAGAGGGGAAGTAAGATTCAAACGTAAATTTCTCGAAACCCTTAGCACTTTCATGCAAACTTGGGCCACCAACACAGGGAATAGCATTGCTTTACATGATTGTGATGCTACTTTATGTGAGGGTACTGAGAATTTCGAGAAATTTACTTTTGAATCTTACTTCCCCTCTTTGTTTACAAAATGACATACGTCTGTTTGAAAAAGTTTCCGAGAAATCATCTTTGAAAATCTCAGCACCACCCTCCCCCTCTCCTCTCGTGGACTTTTCTTCATACATTTTTTTTAAATTTTGTATGGAGCGTAGACTCTGGTGAAACCCCTCCCACTGAAAAGTCAACGTGAATTATAAATAACCCCAATCATCATTCCCCTTTTGTTGACAAGCTGCACGCTCGCCCTAATCGCAAATTGTTCCGGAAGTGTATAAAATGAAGGTTTTATTTATTTTTAAGGTTCACCACAAAGCATACGTTTGCATTCCGTTGACGGACACATGACGGAAACCTACAGTAACGGACAATACAATAAGACCAAAGCCTGGTTTTCATACAAAATAGTCTTGTGAGGGGGTTTGCCTTTCATTTTCTCAAGAACCAATTCAGCTGAGCTGTGGTCAAGAAGTATCCTAAACTCTCATCTGCATTAAATTCATCATTTTTCATTCACCACTTTAAAACTTAGACACCGCATACGACAAAACAATAAGACCACTTTTTGATTTCCATAGAGGATGCTCGAATTTGAGGATCTGAATTTTGATTATTGATGCACGGGTCATTTTAATATCAGTATACTATAGATTGTAATTCACACTCATGTCACGGATGTCTTATTGTTTTGTGGTAGGTGGTGTCTGTAGTTTCTAAAGTGGTGAATGAAAAATTATGAATTTATTATAGATGAAAATTCAGGTTCAATTACTTCACGAGAAAGTAAAAGACAAGCCACCAAACATGAACATTTTGTATGAAAATTCGGGCTTTGGTCTTGTCCGTCACTGTATATATGGGAAAACAGTTAAATTCGCCCAAAAACGTATCCGCAACGTATCAATTGTAGGCCGGTATTTAGTATGACGGAACATAGATCTTAACTAAAGTTTTCTTATCTCATGCATCTATCAACAATCTACAACTGCATAACTTGAAGATCCAAAAAGTTCACTATAAGTCAATCCGATTGCCCTGCGCCACATTCCGAAACAGTTCCGCTCCCCAAAATTGAATACTATTTACACAAATTCGTCGGAAGTATGGCTACTCAAAAGTGAGTAGTAGTAAGATGATAAACAGTCAACATCGGCTTGAACTGATCGATGTTTACTAATTTTCAACGTGTTACTCCTAACCATCTTTAATCACCTTTGAGTAGCCACACTTCCGACGAAATTTGGGTTGTTTAGAAATAGCATACATGTCAACTAGAAAAAGTCTCGCACCCATACTCTTGTTAACGTTCGAACCGTATTTCCCATACAAAAAGAACGATGTTGGCATGATGAACGTGTATGCATATTGTTTGCTCATTTTTTACGTAGCGGTAGCGAAACACCGATAAGACAAAAACACGAAGGGGCAAAACATACTCCTCTCAACCTTTAACAAGTTCACCAATCAGAAGACCTTCGCCGGCAGTTGATTGCTACATCAATAATCCTCTCCGCACTACTCCCACTGACCGTAATTACCTGGAAATCAGATTCGCCAAATCCGGATGGGAGTTGCCATTGATGATACAAATATCCGAGGTAGCTGGTGCATCCATTTTATCCAACCTTAGAATCTTCGACGGTCTTATTCCACCAAACCTACAAGAGAAGAAAATAATTCAATACAACACTTTTGACCGTAGCCAATTAACAATACTACAATACTCTATCCGGTTAAATTAAAATCCAAACACTTGCAAATGGTAGCGAAAATGGGTGAAGAAGAAGAAGACAATTTGTTTTTTTTTCAAGCAGCATGAAATCCAAAAAAGCGAGGTTATTTCAATTTAGCGACTTCAGCGACAAGACAACGCCAAACGGAAGTTTGCACATAGCTCAACGAAGATGTAAATAAAAATGTGATCGAGAATTACTTATTTCGGTTCAGAAGCATCGTACTTTTGGTCTGCCCTGCTAATCTGTAATGGGCTGGCCTAACTCTCAGTCCTTACAGATATCCGTATCCTTTCTACTTATATAATTCGATTAGCAGACTGTCTGCTCGATAAATGCTACACTTTTCTCTACGGAGGAATGCAAGCACTACAACATGAAAGCTATGGAATACTGAAAACCTGCCCCGATATAACTTATCCGATGAAAACCACAATCAAAACGAACCCAATTTGGATGTAAACGCACTGTGAAAGATAACGAAGAAGGTAGAAGAGCTATGAGAACAAAATTTTGACAGAAACAAAATGACACTCGGAGACCGCGAAAAGCACTCGAGAATTCCGTGGATAGCATAGAGGAAACAAAACAATCACGTACACACCTAGATATTTCGCAGTCTGCCGACGAGGAAGAGTCAAACTGTTGCGACTTGGAGCCGAAAATATTTTTGCTATCGCTTGTTCTGTTTTGATCGGAACACTGCAGAAGAAAACAGAAGCATAATATTTTTCTTCATTCATGTGTATGGTGCTGAATGTAAACAGTGTATGACAGAATGATGACAAGGGGTGTCATTGAGGGATGGGGCGTTAAGCGTTCCTGTGAAACGCTTGCAAGGATAATGCAAACGTTTGCGGCCAGGGTTCGTATCCATGAATGAAGCGTTGTTTTTGTCGGAGTTGCTATTTTTGAATCAAAACGGGAAGAACCTTGGTTGTTTCATTTGCTTTTTATGCCGTTTGCCTGCAGTACTAGTGTATGCGTATGGTTACTTCTGTTCAAGAGTTAAATCATAGACTAACTCTAAGACCAGTAGGTCCCATACAAAAACGATTTTTTTCTTGGCTCAGTCAGTACTAGCGCAACGGTCCCAAGCTCGGTCCCAAGCTTAATAATGCGCCCCTAATAATGAACTCGCATGAACACACTCTCAAATATTCTGTCAAAATAACACAGCAAATCAAAACAAAGGCGCAAATATGTATAACCAGGTGCTGGCTTCAAGGTGTGCTTCGGACCAAGGGGTTCTACAACAGTGAACCAATTTCAAATCGCTAGTTGCATATTGATTGTTGGTTAAATGATTGATTGTGATCTCGTAGATAGCAGCATCGCCTGGTTTTGAAAAATAATATGATAAAGGCCAATGATCGCTGAATGTTGAGCTAGGTATTTAAAATTAATAGGTTTCGTAAAACGTAGATTAAGAAATACGCGGTTTCATGCTAAAGGCGTGAATTTTTAATCGGAGTTTGTTTGCAGCATTCAGACTACAAAACTACTGAGTGTTCCAGTAGTTCCTTCATCAGTACAAACGCAGTCATAATGAATTAGACAATAGTGTTAAGCATTCACAAATTTCGCACTTCAAGACTACACGCGTGACTATTTTGCGAATTCGTTTATTATTGAGGTAGAACTGCAGCAGTGCCGGTTGAAATAATTCATCAGCTCTCAAATGAGCTGAAAATGAAGACAACCTTAACGGACAGACCAATGATTATTATTTTCGTGAATTTGAATTTTGAAATGACAGCATTCTCTTGTCCAGAGCAACAAAATGAACAAAATGGCTATTTGATGTTTGATGATCACTTGCATTGTTAATATCGCTGGCCTGGATACTCAAACTCTAGTCAGTATCAAGAAACAAATAGTCATAGAAGCATAATGAATTGAATTGTTTATCGCCTCTGAGTTTGACTTCCGCGATTTTTCAAACAGATAAAATTTATCTACACTGACTTTAAATCCGATGCGATTTGCGATTAGGACGAACAGGCAAAATGAAAACAGAAGGGGAATGTTGATTGTAATATTGCAAGTAGAATTTCAATAAGTAATTTACAAAATAACGAATAAATTCAAATACAATCCAGCATACAGGCAGAGAACAAAGCTAGCTTCTGATTAATATATAATACTGATAGAAATTCCTTCGTTATTCATTGAAATTTGCACATTTTTAATATTATTAATATTAGGATATTAATACTACACACTTAAATCCATATTTTAAGCTCGGTAATATTTTTGCTGATTTTATTCTGTAAAAATGAATTTATACTGAGAGAACGGTTTTTTTTAACAATGTTCACTGATTTCTGTAAATAGTATTACTGATTTTCCTGTAATATATAATAAAATACAGATGTCGGTAATACATATAACCGAATAACCTCGGTTTCAGAAAAAACTCGGTACTTTTTGCAAACTCAGTTATTCTGTGTAGCAAACATTCAGCAAAAAATACGCTTTACCGAGTTATCGTCAATATTATTCCAAACTCTTAGTTTGCGGATGACTAGTTTAACGTTCTATATGACGCCATTTTTTATAAATTTCAGTTATCAAGTGAACGCTTCTAACTAAACGCGTGTTTTTCCTCGAGCAAAAAATTGTTCTGATTTCGAAATGGAGGTAATTTTAAACTCGCTTGTTGAAGTGGACAGCGGCATTGCTGAAATGTTTAGTAAGTTAACTTTTGATTTATTTTTATTTATATATTTGAAACTCCAGAAAATGGTTGACGCGATCGTTTGCTTCTTCTGTCATCGTCCTGTCCCGGGTTATTTGGATGGATTGAGCCATCACATTGGATGGCACATCCGAAAGGGAGATTTTTTGCCCGACGCTTCATTCTTTGACTGTACTTTTCCCGGGTGTGTTCTCAGATATACCCATTGGTCGTCCTTAAAACGGCACATAATGGAAAAGCATCCTCCAGCAACTTTAGGCTTAAAAAACTTTATTTGAGTAAAGAGAGTCTCAATGGCGACCAAACTTTCGAAACTGTAATGATTGAGGAGAATCATCCGGATCAAACTTCATATGAAAATTTGGATGGTTTGGCATACGAAGAACTAAAACGAACCGCATCGCTAAGTATCTGCCGATTAACATCCGATGTCGGTTTACCCCAATCAAAAATTTACGAAGCTGTTAAAATATTCGATAATCTTATTTCCCAGCTTTCGGAATTCTACGAACGCAAAGTTACTTCCTTTTTACGAACACATAACATAGAGTTTGGTGCAGAGTCAACCAAATTATTTCTTGAAACCTTCAAAAACGTAAACCTATTTCAAAATATCAAGACATTTTCTCGCCAAAAACAATTCTTAAAAACATTGGCCGGAAGCATGCCGGAACCTCAGGAAAAGTGTGTTGGTTTTCGAGATACCATATGTCACGTAGCTGGAGTACCTAAGCAAAAGCAAGTGAATGAAACTTTCCAATACGTATCGATTATCGATACACTTAAACTCGTTTTTCGGAATCCAACGAATCGCAAACTGTTACAACGTGAAGGAGAAGTGGTGCGCACACCAGGATTGAAGGAATATACATCGTTCAGAGATGGAGAAACTTATCAAAGCCACGAGTTCTTTCAAAAACATCCTAACGCCATCCGGATTTCTTTGTACCAGGATGATGTAGAACTAGGGAACGCTTTAAGCTCACGAGCAGGGAATAATAAGCTGTGTAATTATTCATTCAAAATCCAAAACTTCCCAGAAGTGTTCAACAGTTCTCCTCGAGCTATTTTTCCACTGATTTTTGCATTGTCAAATACTGTTAAAAAAATTGGATATAATCATGTGATGGAGCCACTAATAGCCGATTTGAAGAAACTTGAAAGTGGTGTAACAGTTTATTACGGGTCAGAAAGATATGAGATTAGAGCTGTCGTTACAATGTTCTGTGGCGATACTCTAGCAGTTCATGATGTTTTCGGCCTACTCAGCCCAAGCGCAAATTTTTTCTGTAGAATCTGCACTATTCCCAGACCTATATTCCATAAACACCCGCAAACAAAATTTCCGATTCGAACACTTGAATGGTACAACGAAAATTTGGAGGCTGTTCAAGCAGGTACCCAAAATCCATCACAATGTGGATTAAAACCAGCAGGGTCTGTTTTAAACCAACTGGAATACTACCATATCACGGACAACTGGTCGTTAGACGTGATGCATGATCTAGCGGAAGGGGTAATTCCATTAACCATCTCGCTTGTGTTAAGTCATTACGCAAAGCAAAAGGAACTTGGTTTTACAAAATCCTTCATAAACCATCGTATAAGTACGTTTTCCTATGGATATTTAGATCGTAAAAATCGTCCAATGCCAAACATTTCAAATGAAATGTTATCACAGCCAACCACACACAGGTTACGACAAACAGCTGTTCAAAATATTCTATTACTCAGATCTTTTCCCTTCCTGTTTGGGCATAAAGTTACTGAAGATTGCAAGTATATGGTAATGATAGGACATCTCATAAACATCACTCGGATTTTGTTCTCACCTGTCGTATCAGAAAACATGTTGGTATGGTTAGATGAACATTTGCGACTATTTGACGACCTATTCTTCAGTAATTTTGAAAGACGTATCAATAAGAGTCATCATTTGCAGCATTATTCAGAATGTATCAGACGGAGTGGCCCTATGAAACAATTCAACTGTTTGTCTTTTGAACAAAAGAACAAGACAGCGAAGAACCAAGCCGTAAATTGCCGCAATTTTAAGAACATAAGCAAAAGCTTGGCACAGCGCCAATGTTTCAAAACGACTATTGACATTCTGGATAATCCGTTCCACGACCAGGTAAAATATCGATCAGGTAGTATGGTTAGCAAGGATGCACTCAGTCTTACTCATTTGGATGATTCAATATCGTTTGTTTTCTGTCCGGAAATCATTATCGTCAATGGAGTTGAGTTCAGAAAGAATGCCATAGTAGCACTACGAATTCACGAAGATCTAGTATATCCTTCCTATGGGATCATCAGAAATATCGTGGAGGTCAAAGGAAAACTGAGCATGCTGCTGCGAAAATGCTTAACCACATCGTACAACGTTTTTTACAAGCTTATGAGGTAGAGCTTTCAGAGACTGATGTGTTCATTGAAATAGAAAATATTTTCCAACATACAACGTTTTCGTTTTGGAAGACGTACAACAATGAAAAAAGTACATATCAAGAAGAATCTTCAATATGGATTACTAACCGATGTTCTTTGCATATAATCGTTATACCAATCAACTTGACATTGTCGACTACCTTTTACATATAGGTTCAAATATTTTCACAACCCATATTTTGTTTTTTAATGAAAATGACCGCAGAAAAGTAATATATTATATCAACAGTTTTAATTCAACTCGGAATTCGGTATGTGTTGATAACATCGCAAAAACTTTAATCCTCCAGCAATAAAATCTCATTCATTATTTCAGAAACACTGGCGTTATAACCGAGGAAACACGTCAGGTCTAACCGTTCGAAGAAATGTTATTCAGCGTCGCTGTCATCCATTTCCGGATTGTCCACTATTTCACCAAATATAGTATTTTACCGGCAGAAGCTGTACAGCATTCTAATGGTATCCTATAACAGCAACAACTTAAGCAAAATCTAAGCTTGGTTGCAAACTCCGGTATTCAGTAGAATGGTGAGAAACGTTATTAATCGACTATCATCGTCCCTTTAGATTATTGGCCGTGCATCTTCGTAATGAATGCCCCCGCTATATAATCGCATCTGTACTATGAATCATCACTAGTCACAAAAACCGACTGATGCATACTCAAGTACTTTATTAGTTGCATTTTCAATAGCATTATGCTGATTTTAGAACTAAAATAATGAAATTATTATTAAAATTGCGACCTAAGTTCAACAAACTAATTGACTTACAATACGGATACGCATGATAAGCAAACCGTAAACATGAACTCCGTTGCTCATAACGCCAATGCATTTTCTGAAGCAATTTCCCAGAAATAAACGGCATTTCGATTGTTCTCTCCAGATTCAGCGAACGAGCAGGTTCCTGAGTTTTCGGTGCAGTGGTTTTTTTCGGTAGGATTTTATGATTTCACTTGAATGTATAGTAATAATACTCCTACTGTTAGCTAACTGAGACTGAAAATGTTTCCTTTGACCAATAGTAAACAAAATATCAAAATCGACTGGAGGGATCTGGGTTTGACAAGTGCGTGCCATAGTTTTGAAAAGGGACTAAAATCTATTTAGTCATTTGTTAGGAGTACTTTTTGAACAGGTCACATGTGGTTACCTTGCAAATCAGTTAATAGTACGTTCACACTACAGCTTATATTACGTGATATAGAGTATCTTGATATCAAATGACATGTACATTATTTCCAGTGAAAACTAGATGTATAGTTGCTGATATCAAGCTACTCTATATCACGTAATATAAGCAGTAGTGTGAACGTACTATACCGTCTACCGTTTTTAACCTTTTTGACTGCTGTTTGTTATGTGTTCGTCCAAAACTCATTACTCCATTTTCAGAAAGCACACTATCATACCCAGACGTGATCAGCTTAATTCGACAAGGAGTTTTCATAAGGGCCAATGTCGCAAACATAAACAATGGCTTCTTCCGCAAATTTCTTGAAAATGCAAACTTGCTCAAGTAAACTGCCACTACTATTTTACTACTATTGGAACTCCTCTTCTGTACAATAATCATGCTAATTCACTATGATTAAGTAAGCATTCTCGAGAAATTTGCGGAAGAAGCCATTGTTTATGTTTGCGACATTGGCCCTTATGAAAACTCCATGACGAATTGATTTTGCGTGTTGTGTTTCGAGTCATTTCAATCGATCTGAAGAAAATATAGCTTTATGATAACGTCAAAAATAATTATGATAATTACAACCGTTCAGGCTGTACTGCAGTGTACTTGTAAGAAAAATACATAAGTTTGTTGCCGGAATATTTTTTTCAAAACGTCGACTTGATTATATATCTGTATATATATATTTTAGTGAATGAAGGCATCACCGATGTGGAGACATTTCTCGAGTTGAACGATCAGGATTTCAATCGGCTTCGCTTCAAAACGAAGTTGATCAAGACCATCCAGAAGATACAGAAGGAATTTTTGAACGATCCTATTATTGAAGAGTTGGATGAGGATGATGATCCACTTCCGGATTCCGGATGGTACAACAGGCAAACCAATTAACAACCCGTATCGTGGGATTGTTCTCGAACAGGTTCGTGGTTTTCTTTTATTTATTTTTAAATTTATTTGTTTATACATATGATTCTCTTAGATTATCGACATAAATGACATCTTCAGTAAAACTGCATCGGGTAATGAAATCATCGAGCTTCTGAATGAACAAGCCAATGCGAACGACAAATTGCTGAACAAGATAAATCGTACATTGTGTGATTTTTGCAATCGAATTATGGATTGTAAGATTTTGATTTTGTTGTAGATGTAGTATTGAATGTATTAATTTTACAGACATCCAACGAGCTTTCACAAAAATTTGTTGGCTGTATCGCTTGTGACTTCATACCCAGTACTGGCATCAACGACTCGCGACGTTCCCCAGGCCCTATGGTTTCATCCGCATGGTCGTGGGAAACACCGACACGCCGGTCGAATCCATTACCATATGGAATACATGTCTCGGAAATCGGATAAGAGACTTATTAACCGGCCAAGGACCATCCAGGGGCATGTTCAATTGCCAACAGCAGCAGTGGTGCCTGATGAAAATATCGAAGAACTGGTAAGTGATACGTTCTAGATAGACTTCTCGGGACAACCTATGAGTTTTCAGGGGGGGTTCTTTACACAAGTTTTTGTAAGCCAGAAAACCCGAATGTCTCATACTCAACCAGCAAATAAGCGCATGCAACCCGCGAGTACACAAATTTTTACGGAAATTGTACGGGATGCGTGCGAGTTGCGTGTTAGAAATTTGGATTTTTTCAGTTAGAAAAACTTGTAACACTCCCCAGGAAGTATCTATGATTCTTACCATGGTGCAGGCGGTATATGTGAAAAGAGTTAAAATACATTATATGATACATTCACTATGCTATTTGTTCATTTTAGATCCTCGAGATGCAATATCTTTGTCCTGGTCCAACAACTAAATCTCGCGCAGAAGAGCTCTGGATGATGACGTTCGTGGACCGAGAAAAATATCGGAAGAAACAAGCGTTTCATGAATACACGAAACTATTTCCCGTAGCTTCCGCATTTCAAGGACTCATGGTAAGCGGAAAAATAAAATATAATGTTATACCTTTATTATTAAAAAATCTCCAATTCTCTACTCAAGGTGACTCTGGACTTTCAAAAAATGTACCCAGATGCACAAGATTTTTGTATGCAGTTTTTGATTATACAACCGAAGATTCTGGAAAAGTACGACGATTTTTTCCCGAATATACGAAATGGTAAATCTGTACAATCATTTGAATTTTTTCATATTATTGACTAAATATGTATCTAGACTTTCTTCGAACGTTGGCCATTATCCGAATGAAGAATCCATCTCGTGGAGTCAAACGATCGAAGAGTGAGACAGCAATTAAGAAAAATCCTCTTGATGGTATTGTTGAATTGATTGAGGTACAGATAACACAAAGTCCATATAGAATATAACTGCTTAATTTCAATTTTGATCTTTTCTACAGATGCATGGTTCCGCTGTGGGCACTAATACGCCAATGCTTTACCTAAAACCTGGAGAAAATGATGAAGGTATAATTGTTTGGAAAGAGTGCTCCATCAATGTAACAACAAACATCGTGAATTGTTTCCGCATTTTATGCGAAGCAATTCACGTCTTTAATTGCGATGTGAGCCCTGAGAACAAACAGTTCTATTCCTTTATTTTCGCAGCCATAATGAACATCGGTGTGTTGTCCACTACTGGTGAAAAATTTTTCCGATCGATCCAGTGAATTATTAATTTAAATGAGTAGCTTGGAACTTTTTGTGATTCAAACTGCATTTGGAATAAATTAATTTTTTTGGTATGTTGTATGTAGTTTATTGGAGCAAATAAAATTGAACTCAGAACAAGTGTCCAGCCTATTAGCTTATTTTTTATTATCACCGCAAAAATGAGGGCATAAATTAACATGTCGTTCGATATTTTGCAGATATTCCGCTCTTATTTTACGATTTTTTCGGTAATAAATTACAAAAAAACTGTTAAAATAATACAAAGGTTCTCGGTAATTGAACATATCGGTGTGGCGACATGTTCGGTTTTTTTCAAGGATTGTTCAGTTAATTTTGAAGATCAGTTCGGTAATTTTTGACATATCGCTAAAGGTTATGCAGTACCGAGGAATCAGTAGTTTGAATTGATTACCGAGGTGACCACCGAGAGCTCAGCTGTTGAGAAATCGGTAATTTGTTAACCGAGCCCGGTAAAAATAATTA
>JASCZW010016477.1:0-34206 GCA_034211315.2 Aedes japonicus | reverse complement strand
TACACTCACCCCACAATTGTGAATCACCCACAATTTATGAATCAGCTGATCTTTGAAAGAGAAATTCAAAAGCAAAACTGTCACCAACCTCCAAAAACATATTTTTCCCAATTTGTTTAAATTTTTCCTTAATGATTGCAATGATTTTTATTATAATGCTTGTTTTCTTGATTCTGGAATTGACAAAAAACATTAGTACGTATCGCTTGTAGTCAGTATCGCTGTTGTATTCGGTGCTCCCATAGTACGCGTGCTCGTGGTCGGTAAGGGAAAAACTAATTTTAATAGCTGCATTGCTATCCTCGGGAAGAAATACTACTACGACAACAATTAAAGGTATAATAAACAATTTTTCAATAAAAACCTAGTTTATTATTATGATAACTTGCAGATTTTCGGGTGAAATACGTGATTCATAAATAGTGGGAAGAAAAGCAATGCGTCACAATTTATGAATCAAGTACTCCTCGACATTTCAGATCGAAAAAAAAGCCAATTCGGAGAAAAAATCACACCGTATAGACGTGTTCAAGTCATTTTTGCAGTAGAATGAAGCCCAGAGGTGTGCATAAGCTCTATGATCCGGAAGCCATAGAACGTGCGGTCATTCTAGCTCAAAAATCGAAGAACGTGCGTAGGGCAGCGAAGACGTTTAATGTGCCGAACTCAACACTGCTGCGGCGGATCAAGAATGAACAAGGGAAAAAACCAGGACCTAAAACAACGCTGACTCCGGAAGAAGAGACCCGTATTGAAAACTGGATTCTGTACATGGCCAAGGCGGGCTTCCCCATCAGTGCAACTGATTTAACGCAAACGGTTGAAGAATACGCCAAGAAAATTTAAAAAACACGGCCGATTCCTGCATCATTTCCAAATAAAGTATTTAACATATTCCTTTTAAATTTAGTTATAAATATAAGTACTTTCCATGTCAAAATTATCGTAGGTATAAACTGGTGTCAACGGTTCTTTAAAAGACACTCTAACATACAGAGGAAATACGTTACGAACTTGTCGAAAGCTGGAGCCAAGGTTACAGAACAGCATCTTCGAAAATGGTTCTCGGAAGTGGAAGCAACTCTGGCAGAAGAGAACGTCGAATTATCCATTTTCAACCAACCTCAGAGAATCCTGAATTTCGACGAATCAGGTCCAGCTAGTCCCAAAAGAATATAAAGCACTTTGCGGAAAGAATGCAGAAAGCGCTTATTTTGTGACTAACAATTCCGATAAAGAAGCCTATACTGTGCTTTTCGGTTGCACTGCAGCGGGTGATCTAACACTGCCAATGATACTTTATCCAGGGCAACGGATCAGCAAAGAGATGGTTGAAAATATTCCGGCAGGATGGTCTGTTGGCGTATCGGACGAGGGATGGCAGACTACAAAAACATTCTACGAATACGTAGTAAACGACCTATACAAGTGGTTAGTTGATAGAGGAACCGAGTTTCCGGTGATCATATTCGTTGACGGCCACAAGAACCATATCAGCATACAACTAGCTGAGTTTTGCGTGAAGAATCGTCTCATACTCATCTCCCTGTATCCGAATTCTACACTGATTTTGCAACCTTTGGACCGACATTTTTTTTGGGCCGTTCAAGAAAATCTGGTCCAAAGTTCTGAGGCAGCATCTTTTAGCCAACAGTAACACCAGAGTTACAAAGGCTAATTTTGGAAGACTCCTTAAAACCGCTATCGATAACTTTACGAATTCCAAGGAGTGCCTCAAAAAGGCATTTAAAATTTGTGGGCTTTCTCCTTGGAATGTCAACGAAATCAACTTCAGCTAATTACCGACGAACGCTGCTCAGCCTGAAGCACTGGCAGCTGAAAGTACCAACACTGTATTCACATGAGAACTATTGGAGAATGCGTATTTGATGCAGTTGAACCAAGTTGAGTTAGGACTAAAACAAGAACAGCTCCAAAGATTTGAATTGAATAGAAACAAGGACGCTTGGTACGGACCATTAGAAGAGCTCGCACCCTTCAACTTCTGGAAGATGATAAAGGATAAACCTGAAAGCCTGATGCATACGGAGCCATTGAACCTACACCAAAGCCTCACGCTGGAATTTGTTGTGGATCCAAACGGAGCGTGTAGCGTTGTACAATTTGTGAACTTTGAACATGGCTTCTCCCGTAAGTATTTACAAGAATTATTTTGAGTTGTGTTGATGTTTGAACCATTTTATTATTTACAGTTATCGATTCAACACCAAACGCCGATTTGAGTACGGATTCTACCGTTGATGCTGCTCACGATGATCCGAGAGTAGAACCAAATGGTGCAAATGATGTATTGATGGCTGCTGAAGAGACAAGCGACACTAAAGGATGTGCTACATCCAATGGTAAAAACTCTACTCCTGCTGTTCCACGGATCGATGACCCATTTAAAGATGTCTTGGTGTGGCCAAAGGTCAACGAGAATATTGCTAGTACTAAGCGAAGGAGTCAAGAGCACGTACCTTCGGTTGCAACAAGTGGTAGATGGCTGCAGTGGCACAATAAGAAGGAGTCGGAAAAGATACGAGAGGAAATGGAAAAGAAAGCTCGCATTGCCAAGCGGAAGTTGACTAAACAGCAGAAAGAAGAGCAGAAGGAACAACAGAAACGAGAAAGGATTGAGAAAAAGAAGCAAAGAGATCAAGAGAATGAATTAAAGAAGGCAGAAAAGGAAAATGCTAGGAAATCAAGAAACGAGAAACAGCTCCAGATGAAGCGTGAAAAACTCCAATGCGAACCAATTGCTAAGAGAAAGAGCAATACACAGCAGCAAATTTAATTAGGATGGTTTGATGTACCTTTTTTTTAAATCTACTTGAAAATATATAAATATATATATACTAGCTGAACCCAGTGCGAGCGCTGCTACGCTTGCAACTAAATGAATGAAAATTAAATAAAACTGGTGCATTTATGGTTGTTTTTAGAAATATGTTTTGTTAAAATATTTTCGTTTGCTAATGTGTCCTTCCCTGGCCCCAAACACCACTGCATACAAATTTTTATTCCGATTGGTTCAATATTTGTTTCATTTGTGTGAAAGCCCACCCTCTTCCAAAGGAGGGAGGGGTCTCGAATCACCATAGAAAAAAAATCTGCCTCCCATATGCCATATTTGGTTTGATTTACTTGATTGGTGCTCGAGTTGTGCAGAAATTTGTGCTTCTTTTGCATTAGAGCCTCCCTTTACAGAAAGAGGGAGGGTCTCAAACTGCCATAGAAACATTTCTTGCCTCCATAAAACCCCACATGCCAAATATGGTTCCATTTGCTTGATTAGTTCTTGAGTTTTGCAGAAGCTTCTGTTTCATTTGTATTAGAGCCTCCCCTTACAGAAAGAGGGAGGGTCTCAATCCACTATAGAAACATTTCTTGCCTTTAAAAACTTACGCATGCCAAATTTGGTTTCTTTTGCTTGATTAGTTCTCAAGCTATGTCGAAATGAGTGTTTCATTTATATAGGAGCCCCCCTTTCCAGAGAAGGGGAAATATTATTATTACTTTCATATCAAGCAACGTTTTTTTTTATCAAACGTTCGAAAATAGCGCATATTTTGTAACTTATTTGAATAAATAAGATAAAAAAATATTGATTCAAAAATCGTGTTCAATCTGATTCACATTTGTGGATAGGTACTCTCCTGATTCATAAATTGTGGTTCTGCACATCCTTCAGAAATTATAAAATTACTCGTTAACTATTGCATTCAACTGAACAAGCGCTGTTTTATCTGAAAGTACATACCAAACTAAACATATTACTTTGAATTGCATGCAAATACATGCGTTCCTTAATTTATAATGAATTTTTCAATCTTGCTCAAAGCGTTACTTGATTCACATTTGTGGGGTGAGTGTACTAGTGCTACTGCGATGTTCTCTTCCAGTCTCGACACTGAAGAAGTCTGTAAGTCGCAGGCGAAATAGGCCTATCTGTCGAAAGATATTCTTTCTGTTGTGGAATTCAACGGAACTGGCTCGCGTTTACTAGTGATAGGTTAAAAAAGTGTTTTAGTTTTTTTTTAATTTTTTAGAAAAAGTGATAAAGTTAAGTGTTAATTTAAATTTTCCTAACCTTCCAACCATTAATGGATTTTCTAAATTTGATCTTATTGAATTACAAACAACAGGTTTTTTGTGCGTGCCAATTTATTTTATGTCAGTCTTTAGGCCGATTGCCGGCACAGATATGACTCAGAACCGCACATGGTTGTTTTTGATACTTGGGTCTTTGAATGGAAAGTGCTACGCACGATCAGATGGTAAACGAAGGGAAAGGGACACAACCAAATAGAAATGGCGCGCAACGGGCATAGGTTGTTGGTTTGATCTAGTCGGAAAGTGATCTGCGGACCAACCGCGGTTTGCATTTGGAGACGGTTGATATATTCAGTAGAGGACATTACAGCCTTATTTTGACCTGTAAGATAAGCTTCAAATACTAATAATTATATGATGTGCTAAAAAGGTGAAGATATAAACTAATTTCAACGATCGCTAACCATACCTGAGAAGTATCAATGTTGTTGATAAATGAAAATAAAAACAGACAGTTGGAGAATTTACCTGGAAAGAAAAGAGGAGAAAATGGTTGAATTACTACCAGTGATAGATTATGGAATCGGCTTATTAATTTTTTTTTTTTTCGAATGACATTCGAAAGCTCATACACAATAATGCTGTTGTTGATGGCTGCTTTAACACTACTTTGAATGTCTTACGAGGAGTTAGGGAAGCGGAACCTATGCTCACCATAGTACATATATTCATCACATTCTGCAGTCATCCATCTTCAAACGTAAAGAGATGTTTAATTTCTCCAATAAATGGACGCAGTAACCAAGAATATATAATCCTGGCAAATAAAATTAGGTCTTGAATATATTTAAAAGGTACAAAAACATTTCGGAGACTTGAATTTCGTAAAACTAATGAGCAGTCAGATTTTCAAAACAATTTCTTACCTTTGCACTACAAATTCGTCGTATTGATCTAACCGTACTAGGGAATATACTCGAGCCAGACTCCAAGATTTCTCTTTAGTTGCACTATATCCTCACACATTAACGTTGCGTAATTGCACAAACCATAAAAATCACACTTCACTTATTACACTTGCCACACGAGAATCTACGAATACGTGATAAAATACGATAAAACCATGGGATAATTTTCACAATAATTTAAATACGCTTGCACCTACTCTGAACCGTGTTAACAATCAACGTTATCTCTTGATGGTGCCAAACTATTTTATTATGGCTCTTATTCGAATGAAATGGGTTTGGTAGTACTCAGGCGCGCCAACTTCATGAAATTATTGGGGGGGCAAAATGTCAGGGAAAAAGTGGATTGAAATTTCAAAAAAATTGTTGAGAAATAGCTTTATAAAAAAAACGGCGGTGATGTTCTTTGGAATACTAAGTAAATCAAAACAAAGAGTTTTATTCACGTTTTTATTATAGCCAACTCAAAAAAAAATAACCAGTTAATATATTACACCTCACTTTTAACGAAGAACGTGCGCTTTCTATGGTTATTTTTGTTGATGAACTCGTTCATGATGGTATCCAAATCAAGATCATTCGCCATGTCCTTATGGAAATTTAATATCGAAACAGAGTTCAATCTTTGCTGTCCCATAGTCGATCGTAAGTAGGTTTTGAGCCTTCTGAGGCCGGAAAACGACCTTTCGGCAGTAGCTGACGTTACCGGAATTGTGAGAAAGATTCTCAAGAACTTTACAAACTCCGGCAAAATATCCATCAAATGCGCTTCATTTTTTATGTAATCGACGATGCTGGAGATGTTTTGAACGGGTTCAGAAGCTTCCTGGACGATCTTTAAAAACATCTCCCGTTGTAACATCAAAAGATCAGGATCAAGGTCATTATCATAGAAACTGATAATTTTGTCTTTATTGGTATCGTCTCCCAGTATGAATTGTTCTACTTCCAACACAAACGCAAATGTTTCGGTGTCGAAGCGAGAAGTAAGCGATCCTAGGATATCTATATAATAAAAATGAGTTGGGGTTTCCTTTGTCACGATTTAACTCGCGAGCGGAAGGACCGTTTGGCATGAAAATTTGTATGCACGGGTTTTTGAGGCCGGGGAATATTTTTAAGATAGTAAAAAACCCCTCCCTCCTCTGAAAGGGGGGGCTCCCATACAAATGAAACACATTTTTCTGCATAACTCGAGAACTGATCAAGCAAAGGAACCCAAATTTAGCATGCGGAAGTTTTTGGAGGCAAGCAATTTTTCTATGGTAGTCAGACACCCCTCCCCTCTCTAGAAAGGGAGGCTCCCATACAAATAAAACAGAAGTTTCTGCATATATCAAGAACTAATCAAGCAAATGGAACCAAATTTGGCATCTGGGGTTTTCTGGTGGCAAAAAAATGTTTCTATGGAAGTTTGAGACCCCTCCCCTCTCCTAGAAAAGGTGCTGTCAGACAAATGAAACTGTAATTTCTTCATAACTCTAGATCTAATAAAACAAATGGAACCAAATTTGGCTTGCGGGGATTTTTAAGGCAATAAATGTTTCTACGGTAGTTCAAGACTCCTCCTCCCTCTCTGGTAGGGGGGGGGGCGGGGCTCCCATACAAATGAAACACAAGGTTATGCATAACTCTAGAACTATTCAAGTAAATGGAACCGAATTTGACAGGTAGAGGTTTTTGAAGGCAAGAAATGTTTCTAAAGTAAATCGAGACCTCTCCTCCTTCTGTAAGAGGGGGCTCTCTTACAAATGAAACACAAATTTGTGCATAACTCGAGAACTAATCAAGCCTATGGAACCCAATTTGGCATGTGGAGATTTTTGGAAGAGATAAATGTTTCTATGGAAGTTTGAGACTCCTCCACCATCTGGAAGGGGGTGGGAGGGGGGTTTCCATACAAATGAAACACAATTTTCTGAATAACTCGAGAACTTATCAGGTCAATGGAACCAAATTTGACAAATGGAGGTTTTCGAAGGCAAGAAATATTTCTAAGTTGACTCGAGCCCCTCCCTTCTCTGAAAGGAGGGCTCATATACAGATGAAACACAAATTTCTGAATAACTCTGAATTCTGAAAAGAACTTCTTAATGTCATGGAACCATATTGGGCATGTGGAGGTTTTTGAAGGCAAGAAATGTTTCTATTATGGTTTGAAACTCCTCCGCTCACTGAAAGAGGGGTCTCTTATACAAATAAAACACGAATTTCTGAATAACTCGAGAAAAAATCAAGCAAATGGAACCAAATTTGTAATGTGAAAGTTTTTGGAGGGTAGATTTCTATATACATAAAAATGAATTTCTGTCTGTCTGTCTGCCTGTCAGACCCTTAAAGACTCGGAAATTTCTGAACCGACCAACGTGAAAATTTATATGAAGGGGTATTTATAGCTGGAAAATGTTCTTATGATTGTTTGAGACCCCTACTCTCTCAGGAAGGGGGGCTCTGATACATATGAGACACAAATTTCTTCATAACTCGAGAACTAATCATGCAAATCGAATCAAATTTGGCATGTGGGGGGTTTTGAAGGCATAAATGTTTCTATGGTGGTTCAAGACCCCTCCCCTTTTTGAAAGGGCGGGGGTTTCAAACAAATGAAACTCAAATTTTTTTTATAATCGAAGAGCCCCGTGGTATGATTCGAGAACTAATCAAGCAAATGGAACCAAATTTGGCATGTGGGGGGTTTTGAAGGCAATGATTGTATGGTGGTTTGAGAAACCACCCCCCTTTGGAAGGGTGGACTCCCATACAAATGCAACACAAATTTCTGCCAAAAATGAGAATTATCCAGGTTACTTAAACACAAAACGTGTATTTCTTGGGCAAGAAGCATGTTTTGATAGACGTTTGAACCCCTGCTTTTTCATAAAAAAAACTCATTCCGAAAAAAAAGCATGAACGTCACAATTATATTAAATTTTATTTCATTTATTTGCAAGCGTAGCAGCGCACGCACCGGGTTCAGCTAGTTATGTATATAAAAATGGATTTCTGTCTGTCTGTCTGTCTGTCTGTCTGAACCTAATAGACTAGAAAACTACTAAACCGATCGGCATGAAATTTTGTATGCAGAGATTTTTGGGGCCGGGAAAGGTTCTTATGTTAGTTAAAGACCCCTCCCTTCTCTGGCATTTTTTTTTATCAAGCAAAAGAAACCAAATATAGCATGTGTGAGTTTTTAAAGGCAAGAAAGGTTTCTATGGTAGCTTGAGAACCCTACCCGTCCTAAAAAGGTGTGCTCCCATACAAATAAAACACAATATTCTGCATAACTCGGGAATCACTCAAGCAAACGGAACGAAATTTAGCATGTGGTGGTTTTTGGAAGACAGAAAATGTTTCTATGTTGGTTTGAGACCCCTCCCCATCCTTAAGGGGAGGGGCTCCAATACAAATGAAATACAATATTCTGCATGACTCGAGAACTAATGCAGCAAATGGAACCAAATTTAGTATGTAGTGGTTTTTTAAAACAAAAAATGGTTCTATGTTGGTTTGAGACCCCTCCCATTTGGAAAGGGAGGTGGAATCCCATAAAAATGGAACACAAATCTTTTCATTCACTTGAGAACTAATCAAGGAAATGGAATTAAATTTGGCATGTGGAAGTTTTTGAAGGAGAGAAATGTTTCTATGGTGATTTGAGACTCTTTCGCCATATTAGGAAGAGGGTGGCTCACAAACAAATGGAACACTAATTTTTGCTTAACTCGAGAACGAATAAAGCAAATGGAACCAAATTTGGCATGTTAAGGTTTCTGAAGAAGATAAACGTTTCTAAGGTGGTTTGGACTCCTTCGCCTTCTGGAAGGGAGGAGGAGGGGCTTCCATACAAATGAAATACAAATTTCTGCTTAGTCGGGAACTATTCAAGCAAATGAAACCACATTTGGTATGTGCTTTTTATATATATTAAAATCTCTCTGTCTTACTAATCGGCGTGAAAATGTGTATGCAGGAGTTTTTGGGACTGGGAAAGGTTCTTATGGTTGTTTGAGACTCCTTCCTTCTTCTGGAAAAAGGGAGGGCTCTCATATAAATGAAACACAAATTTCTGCATAACTTGAGAACAAATCAAGCAAATGGAACCAAAATAGGCGTGCAAGGTTTTTTGAATGCAAGAAATGTTTCTATGGAGATTTCAACAGTACATGAGAATTGTCCAGATAACTAAAACACAAACTGTGTATTTCTCAGGTAAGAACCCCTTTTTAGTCAAAAAAAAACTCCTTTCTAAAAAACAACCATTGTTCTTTCATTTAGTTGTAGGCGTAGCAACGCTCGCACCGGGGTCAGCTAGTTGTCTATAATTTCTTTGAACTGCTTCTCGTAGGTCTCTTCAATTGATACTGTCAAAGTTGGAACATCGGTTTCGTAACGCTTCGGAACTTTTTTCTTCCTTGGTAGTTTCGGCGATTCAACTGCATCCGGTCTGTTTTCGGTAACATTTTCCCAAATCTCCCGAAAATCTTTTTTACAAAAGCTTAGGCTAGCTTTCAAGGTACCAATCATCCGGTATGCTTCTTCTAGTCGCAAGGATTTTTTCTGAAGGGCTGTATTCACAGAATCAACGTATCCGAAAATTTTCACCATTACATTTAAGATGAAATAAAATTCGAATTTTTCTAGCATTCTCAAAAATCCAGACGCCTTAGAGCCTGCATCAGAAACGTCATTTTCAGCCAAAAAGGTGAAAAATTCTACCAAAGCTAAGTAATTTGACAGAACAGATGAAAGCGACAAGTATTTCACCGTCCATCTCGTTGGACACAGTGGCCGCAGATTTGTCGAATCAACAGATTTCAATGTCTGGAAAATGGCAAGCCTTTTTGGCGAATCCCTTACGAAGTTAATCATATCTTTGATCAAATTCAATGTATCCCTGCAGATTGGAATTGTTTTGATCACGTCTTGGGCCACCAAATTTAACGAATGAGCTAAACAATGAACAAAAATAGCTCGTTTTTCATCGAAAAGGATTCTGGTCTGTACTCCGCTTTTCTTGCCAGACATATTATTTGCACCATCATAGCCCTGGCCTCTACATTTTGAGATGGGCAGATCAAAGCGTATAAGGATATCCTTAATGATAGAATGCAAAGACGACGAAGCAGTTGACTCAGCTTCATAAAAACCGAGGAAGAACTCCTCAACCTCGAGGGAATTAGTAGCAATCCTTAAACAAAAAGAGAATTGTTCTTTTCTGCTCATGTCCGACGTTTCGTCACAAATAATCGCAAAAAAATCCGCTTGCTTCACCAGCCCTATCAATCGTCGAAGTAGCGAATGGCTTAGAAGATCCAGCATTTTGTTTTGTACGGCATGGCTACACCATGTGTAAGATTCTCGTTTTAGCCACATTTGCAACTCGTTCGAATCTTCAGCCCGCAAGTTTAACAAATTTAAGAAGTTGCTTGAGTCATCATGCTGACCACGAATAGCGAGACCTTGCTTAGCCAAGTACAGAATCGAAGAAAACAACTTTTTTAGGCAGGCACGGTTCACTATCATTTCATTTTTCTTCTGGTCGGATATTTGAGCGCAGACGTTTACTCCAATTTTCAACGAATGCAGCTTCAAAACGGCCTCCTTGTGGCAGAACGATCCCTCGTGGATTTTAAATTTTTCGGCTCCTTTCTTCCAGTTTTTAAAATCAGATTCAATAAAAACTATATCTTTTTTAGTTGAAAACGGTAGGAGAAGCTTCATAAAAATTTCCCGGCAAACGGAACATAATACAACATCATTCACAGGATCATATGCAATCCATGGGAAAGTCGCTTTCCAGCCGGGCACGAAACGTCGTTTTGAAGTTTTTGCTGCGTCCACAGTTTAACCTGAACCAGATGGACCTTCTCCCGCGTCGAACTTGGATTCTCTACCAGAACCAGCGCTGGCAACGTCGCAGCAGTCTTCAGCTATCTCTATCGCTTTTTTTCCTGGGAGCTTGATCAAAAACTTGTCCATCGTCAATTCTGAAAATTCGACAAAAAAGGCGCTTTCAAGCTTGTTCCCTTTTATAAAGAAAACCATTTATTGCTTACCTTTTTTAGAGAAAGCTTAAACTCGTAAATCGTTTGATGAATCAGTATGGATATGAATTAAAATTCAACTTTAATTAAACCCGTATCAACTTTTATCCGCAAGCAAAACTTACTTTTTGTTCCGTTTCGACAGTTTCAAAATAAACAGTAAATGTTATTCATTTTCATTCACGAAGCTCAGCTTATTCAGGCCTGGCAATGCGAACCATTCATTTCTGTCATTAATGCATCCTCTTGTATCAGCAAAGGTGACGTCATGAATTGTATAGAAAAGAAAGAAGGCAAAAGTGCACCTTTCCAGACCTTACCATTCATCCGCTTCAGTTGATTGATGAATTGACGCCGATGAAATGAATGAAAAGAGACCCACTGAAAAAACAGGGATCGTTGCGCACAGTGCAAAATTTGAAATGACGGTTGGCTTAAAATTTAATTGTGAAAGATAACTGTGCAGGACAAATTTATTCTTCTAGATAAAAATCTGGGAAAAGTTTGAAAATAATTGGGGGGGCAAAATGATACTTTGCCCCGTCTGAAAATTATTGAGGGGGCCAAAAAGTCCATGCCCCCTCTAAGTTGGCGCCTATGGTAGTACTTCAATATCACCTTTTTTGGTGGAAGTGCTACAAATCGCTCATAGATTAAATAAATAATAACCTACATCTAATTGTAGATTTTTTCAATATATACCGAGAACTAAAATTCCACATTTAATAATATTTTTCCATATCTCGTTGAATTTGGCGGCACTGCTCATATACTGTATCAACGCTAGTGTGCGTGTTCAATCATTCATAGAGCATTCTATGCCCAACGTTATGGTGAGTCTTGTTGTCAAAATTCTCATGGAAGAATAACAAACAAACCCTTTCATTTTGTCTTGGCTTTATGCATGCTACCCAACACACGTGAAGTTATATTGTTTATATTTTTTCTTGATTAAAATCTGTAAGATTAACATATGTACACAGATGGGAATAATGTTTTTTTGTGAAATTATTAAAATAGATACGTAGGAGTGACAACTTTTCCGAATTCAATTGGGAGAAAATTATCAGAATCGAATGTTTTGTGTATTGCTAAACGATTAACGGTAAGTGAACAGATAAATTGTGAATAACTTGTGTACTATGTTCGGTATTCAGTGCATATTCACCGATTTCCACTGGAGGTCAGCTTATTGAGCTCAAGATAGGTTCCGCTTCCCTATTTGACATCTAAATATTGGCTCCTTCTCCGAGTATCATTTCCCCACATAAATTATTCATGCAATTAATATTATCAGCATCGCAAATAAAACCCATCATGTATTCCGAGAAACCGATACCACCAACTGATCTCAATGATAAACAAGACTCACACTCACCGCACGCGCTGCCGTCACCTTTTCAATAATACGCTTATCGATCATCCGAAAAGTGCAACAAGCGACAGCTATAAACAGAAACGTATGACGAATCGAGTGAAATACGAAACATTCACGTTGATGTCGTCAGAACCGAAAACAAACTAAAAACGACTGGAATGACTTCATCCGTTAAGTACGAACTAATGGCGGCCAGCGCTATAAAACGCGAAGAATCTCGTAGATCAGCAGAATTTTGATAACACATGGAGTGGTCGTAGGAATGTGCGGCGGAGAAGCAAGCTTGACAATATACATTCCAACCCAACACCTTCGACAATTAATTGAGTGACAGTCATCTGTGGAGGAAGGCGGAAATCTCCGCTAGATGAGAGAGTGATTAATGTATGCAAATTTTGACACGGGTGTCACTTGAGTGTGCGTGCGAACGATCGGTGTGATCCAATTAGAGAGTGCGCGCCGAGTGTTGGCTCCCGGGAATGGCAGCTCCACATTCCATGATAATTTTGTTTCAATCGCCAATTCGGACGGCCATACCTGTTAGCGTGTTTTGACTGAGTCCACCTCTCGGGGAGGTGCGCAAATCAATGACAACGAATGGCTTTGTCCACGAGAGAGGCTCGATTTTGTATCGCAAATTGATCTCCAAACAGTCCCGACACCGATCGAAAGGCGCGAAAAATTCCATAAATTTATAACATATGGAGTCATTTTGAAACAAAGGGGTGGAACTGCGAGTGCACAATCTCCGGCTACGATAGGCGGCCCACGCGAATCGTCTAGCGATCGGTTGATTATGCAAAAATCTGAAAACCTTTTCACCTCCGCAAGCCGAGCGCGTTCGCGTGCCTTCCGATCCGATCCGATCCGATCGATATCGAAGTACGGCTGGTAAAAACGAATTGACGCAATTACAGTTGACAGTCATAAATTGGGGCCCTCGTGTTTATTGTCATGTATGGTTTGTGTTTTTTTTCGGGAAATCGATCCGGCTGCGGTGAAAAATTGATCCAGAAATGGGTTTGTTGGCTCTCGATCGGCAGTTGACTGTCCTGGCTGTATGCAAATGTCAATGGCGCTTGGGGTGTGAGCATAGTAAATGTATAGTTTATGGGGACTTTATCGTGGTTGTCGTTACTTTTAAGGTCTCGGTTGAATTCGATTCGATACGTAGAAGGATTTGTAGATGTTTACCGAATGAAGGGCGTACGCGGCTATGTTCAAGAAATGGAGAATGCGTGTTTCCTGTTTGTCTTGCGAACGTAAATCCATGTGTGATACAAATGAACTTTATGAGATTGTGCTGTGAATGAGGAGATAAAACTCTTAAATAACTATACCAAGTTTGTTCGTAACCAAATTAAAGGAATTTGAACATATGCTGTGCATCACACTGAAATGAACTTCACATTGGTTTGTGAAATGTTCCACAAAACTACTTATGCATAGTGTAGAACAACACCCGTTCGAAATTATGCCCATTATGTTGTTGTTGTTTTTGTTGAGCGTGGATCGAGGTAGGCTTTGCATGTGAACTGACGTCAAGTTTGATTTCTTTTTAGCATTTTTTTTCGCTTCTCAGAATTGTGAAAATCGATAGTTTTTAGTGAAGGAATTCAGTTCTCGTGTTACTGAGTGGAAATTGATGTGTTGTGAGATGATCGGTTGCTGCTTTGTCTAAAAATTGTTTACTATTTTGCACTGTTGCGTACGTGTTGGTTTTCGAGCTTTCGGAAGTCTCAGAAGAATCTTTATAAAACAGGAGGTTAATGCTGCTTTGGGGTGCCAGAAGAAGCTTTCCTGGGTGTTTCTGATTTTTAACATGTCTGTCAAACCAAAATTGAATAGTTATGCTTATTGGCAGCCAACTGCAAAAGATTTAAACATGCGTATGAGTGATTCTAGAAATTACAGAAATTTGTCTTGTTGTGGTGACGTGTTTGAATGAGTCAGAGTGTGTCTTAGAAGGTGTTTTCTCCTCTGTTAAAAATAGTTATAAAATGTTTTCGAACGATTTAAAGCAACATTAACAGACTTCCTAATATAAACAAATTAGCTGAAGATTTCCAATGAATATATGTATAGGTTTTGTTTATTTTTATTTAAGTTGTTGTTATATCTCCTTTATCTTCCCTGCTTTCCGATTTGCCTCAATGTGGTGAGCAATAGATTTGTTCATGCTTGTCTACTCTGAACCTTGGTTGGACAGTTATTAATTCTCAAAAAGTTTTTCATAAGCAATCGAAATAAGAGTGATGAAGTTAGTCTCATACCAGCTTCCAGCGTGCAAACTACGGATTATTTAATTACTTACGCAACACATTGCAACACAAATATGATCACCTATCGAATCACCTTTATTAAGAATCACAACTGTATTTTGATTAATTGAGATTTGAGTATAATTTGGCTATATTCCTCATCGTTCCCTACAAGTTATTTTGAGAGGCCACACGGAAAAAAATCCGTGCCCGGATCCGTGAACTGCAGTCATGAATTCGAGAACAAGCAAAAATACAACGTGAACTGAATCACGTAATCATGAACTAAATCACGTTTTTAGGTAAAAGTCCTGAAAACGTGAACTAGTTCACGGTCCGTTTTCATTTTCGTGAACGCTTTTGTTTCTGTGCATCTTTTAACAAAAATTTAGAAAACTCTGATATTAATTCCTTCTATACAGTCACTATGCTCATTCCAAGTACAGTGTTTGTCCTAAGGAGTGTATCGAGTATAAGCTATCCACATACATTTGCGTTGTACGCATGTATTTGTGATGGGTTTTTATGCTCTGAACACTGCATGCTGTGCGTTTGACTGTCAGCTTTTTTTTGTTTACTTGTTTGTGCGGTTCAAATTCTGCGTTTTCAAAATGTCGCGTATTGAAACGGAAGTGAAAATTAATGTTCTGGACACATGGCTAAGTGAGAAGGGTATTACTATGCGAAAATTGGCGAAGCGGTTTGCAATTCACCATGCAAGTGTTAAAACCATCATGAATAATTTTGGGGAACACTATTCTTTGGAAGAACTACCAGTAAGGGGCAGAAAACCCGGTTCTTCCCACCCGAAACTGGAGCAAGAAGAACAAATCAATGTCAATACGCTATTAACCCAAAAAAGCAGGAACGAGTGTCGGAATGATCCAGCGTATCAAGAGGCGAAACTACCTGAAGACCTACAAGAAGCAGAAAATCTCGAAACAAAGTGCAGAACAGAAGAAACGAGCAGCAACAAGGGCCCAGAAATTGTATTCGCGTCTTTTGCAGCGTCCGGATGCATGCGTTTTGATGGACGATGAGACCTATGTAAAGGAGGACTCAAAAAACCCTTCCAGGTCCACAATACTTTACTGCCGTCATTGGGGAGGATGTGAGCTATGCGGGAAGGTCGATTCAAGTGGAGAAATTCGGTCGAAAGGTACTGGTATGGCAAGCAATATGTTCATGTGGTTTGAAGTTAACCATTTTTTACACTACCGGAGCTATAAATGCGGAAATCTATCGATCTGAGTGTCTCCAGAAGAGATTGTTGCCTTTATATAAGAAGCATAGTACACCTTCACTGTTTTGGCCGGATTTAGCGTCGGCTCACTATGCCAAAACCACTCTCAATTGGCTTGCGGAAAAGGGTATAGATTTCGTTGAGAAAAATATCAATCCACCAAATTGCCCTCAGCTTCGACCCATCGAACGTTACTGGGCAATCGTGAAGAGGGTCTTCAAGAAGACTGGTAAGGCAGCTGGGAACATGCAGGAGTTCAAAAAAATTTGGGCTCAAGCGTCCAAAAAATGCGATGCAACACTTGTCCGGAACTTAAATTTCATCCGGTCTTCATAATGTTCAAGTTTAAGCTCGTACAATAAAGGATAAATTTTTTGTATGAATAAAATATCGGTTTTCAACATAATTTGAAAGAATGTTTGTGGATAGCTTATTTTCGATGCACTCTGATTTAATGAAACTTCTAAAAAAGCGGTTTTAAACATAAACAAGTTACTGCTGTTGATTGTGATGGAAGGTTTGTGTCGAACTCACACCATGAAACTCTCCTATCTTTAAATGTTTGTGATTTCCTGAACAAGCTAGAATTTGTGAAAATTCTTTAAGTTTCACAATCTCATCGATCAAATCTTTTATTATTCGTACAGAGCACATTTTTTCGCGAAATTTCCATATGGAAAAGAAACCTAAATTGACAATATGTTAAGGAAGTGTTGTTTCTGCAGACCGTGAAATCTGATAAGTTCTCTTTCAACACCCGTACTTTGCTATACTGGCACTATAACCATAAGCCGTATAGGGTTAGGACTAAAGTTAATGCTTAAGTCTTCACCCTTTGGAGAAAAAGTGGAGCATCACTTAACCTTCTTAGACTCGATGCTCCCAACGACCATATAAATACATGAACTCAAACAGGGCATTCTGTTCAACTATTCGCTCCGACTATTCATTTCCCTTTTCCTTTTATATCTACTGAAGGCTACGTGGGTTCCCCGTGTCTAAAAATACTAATAATATAAATACTAATGTTAATGCTATTGCTAATTATGCTGTTGTTGTTTTTTTTTTCTGTTGTTTGAAATTTACGTGACTTTCAGCCTGAGGCTGGTTCATCGCGCCAGGGAGACAACCTGGATCGGACATGTCGAACCCATCAAAACACATCGAACGGGACCAAAGAGTTTACTTTCCTTCAGTAGGAAGACGTGATAAGAGATTTTTCGACTCAGAAAAACTCCGACGGTGTCGGCTGTAATTGATACCAGGCCGATTGGGGTAAAAGGCAACCACGCCACTGGTGCCTTTCTGGTGACAATTTGAATTCGATTACATAGAAGCATATACATATTAAAGATAACATTTAACTAATCATGTTTTTTGATGTTGTATGAAGCACGTTATGCCACCTTTCAAACATGCCCTACGCTCAATTTCAAACTACTTCTATTCAATTTCTCAACCTGCCGTGCTTGTACGGACCTATCAATACTCTCTCTCCTCACATCTTTGGTTCTAGCAGAAATTGCTGTCCACTCTTAGGGTTGCATGTGGATAAGAAGGATATATCCAATTTAAATAAACAAATATCAAATTTCAAATATTAAGGATAATATAAGCGGAGTTCACCGTTTTATCAGTATTTTTGCAGTTTATTCAGTAAAGTGTCTTGATGTAAGAATGTATGGATTTAAAGGGTGATACGGTCAAAATTTGGTCAAGGGAAAACGCGTGTAAATCGGTGAAATCGTTTATTTAAAAAATCAAATTAAATTTCTTTTTCAAGTTCAATTAGTATAAAATTCAGGAAAAATATTCAGTTAGGCTTCCGCTTTTCCAAATCCGAATTGCCGGGCCTTACGCTTGACCCCTGCCATCAGATTTTGTACAGCCACCTTGTCCACCTTCTTTGCCGCAGAAAGCCAGTTTGCCTTGAACTGCTGCTCGTTCTTAGCAGTTTTTTTTGGTCTTCTTTAGGTTCCGCTTGACAATAGCCCAGTATTTCTCAATTGGGCGGAGCTCTGGCGTGTTGGGAGGGTTCTTGTCCTTGGGAACCACCTGCACGTTTAGTGGTTGAAAAATCGGTTGCCGAGAATATTAACATTGCCAAAATCAATGCCAACGTGGTCACGGGTGTTCGACTGAGCCGCCCATCCTTCCATCGCTATGGCAGCGTTAGAGTCTGGGATACTGGAACGCTAGTCATGGAACAAATCTACGGCGGCGGGCCATGGAATGAGTCACCCAACGATCACCTGCAGCAGCTCTGGTGATTTATCAGTTCCTCTGGTTTTGGCCATTATTACCCGATAGGCGTCACCCCACGTATTTGTAATGGCCTTCTGACACAGGCCCTCGAAGTAGGCTCGCTTGCTGGCCTTTATCTGCCTCTTTAGCGCGGCCTTCGCGGTGACTTGCACCCCTCTACGCTCGATGTTATGGGCGTCTCACCGCGCTCTTTGGTTCTCCGTCTTGCGTAGAGGCATGTTCTTCGGAGGTCGGCGATCGACTCCGGTAACTGTCTGCGGAAAGAAAAACGAGTCGTACTGTTGCTCCTGTGTCGTCTCTCTCAGTACTGCCGGGTGACACCGAGCAGGAAATGGCGAGGTTCCAGCGGCACAGATTGTCTCCGTCCCAGTTAAAACCTTAGCAGGCCTCCAGTACGTTCCATTCTCCAAGGCCAAACCTCGCCTGTCAGAAGTTTTCAGAAGTTAATCTCAGGTTACGCAAGAGACAATTACGTTCAAATGTACGTGTGAAGACAAATGTTTTGTCAATGAAATGCTTCTACACCGAAAGAAAAACCATGGTATAAACTAAAGATACGAGGGTTAAACATTGTTTTCACAATTTACTTTTCGCTTGCTCTCAACATGGTGTTCTAAATGCACTTTTACAGTCTTTAATTGAGAGGTTTCGGTACTATTTTTGCATGAGCATTATTGCGTGCCTTTAACAATCATACCCTATGCCCAGGGAGTTCAAAAAAGTTCTTGTGCTGAAATTTCCTAGACCATATCGGAAATCTATTCCACCTCCATCAGGGTGTCAGTATGTAGACCTGCCTTTACCGACTGAGTTAACCCTTATGCGTTCGACATAAAAAACATCTTTAAGTGATCGACAGGGTACCCGGGTACCCACCGAATTCAAATGGTTATAACTCTGGCTATTATTGACCGATTTTAATTCTTTTGGCACCGTTAGATTCAAAAACTCATTGGCTTTAAGGACATATTCAGCAATGACCGTTTGAATTCATCTGGTTCCCGTAAATCCGGGTTACCGGGTCTGTGGTCCGGTACGGAGGCACTATTTGGAAAGTTCAATTAAATTTCCGGGAATGGAAGCCAAACTCTTTAGTATAATTCCTAGACTTTTTTATTTCCATTATGGGCCACATGCCGACTTGTTCCTGCAACGGCCATTCTGTTACAGGTTCCCGTGGGGCCTAGAGTGGTCATGAACATATTTCAAAAGAAACCCTGGCAATATGAGTATCAGAATTCATCAAATTTCCCCAGTAGGATATTTCTCAACGTTTTGAAGCTATCTGATGATATGTCATTGGACCGGTCAATCTGGAACAGGTTCCCGTGGGGCCTCGAGTGGCCATGAACATATTTAGAAGGAAACCCTGGCAGTATGGGTATCAAAATTCATGAAATTTTTCCAGTAGGATATTTCTTAACGTTTTGTGTCAATCTGATGATTTGCCCTCAGACTTGTTTCTCCAGAACAGGTTTCCGTTTGGCCTCAACTGGCCATGTTCATGTTTAGAAGGAAAACCTGGCATTATGGGTTTCAAAATTCATGAAATTTAACCAGGAAGCTATTTCTCAACGTTGTGTGGCCATCTGATGATTTGTCCGCGGAATGGTCATCTAGGTCAACGTTCCCGTGAGGCCTCGAGTGGCCATGAACAAAACTGGCCACAAAACGATGAGAAATATCCTATATTTCATGAATTTTGATAACCACATTGTCAAGGTTTCTTTCTGAAAATGTTCATGACCACTCGAAACCCCACGGGAACCAGTTCCGGATTGACAGGTCCGATTATAAATCATCAGATGATCACAAAACGTTTAGTAATTTCCTAATGGCGAAATTTCGTGAATTTTGATAACCATATTGTCAGGGTTTCTTTTTAAATATGTTCATGGCCACCCTACAGTTGGCCGTTGCAGAAACAAGTCAGCATATGGCCAACAATAAAACATTAATAGTTTCTAGGAATTATTCAAATATTTTGATATCAATTCACGGATATTTAATAGACGTATCCAAATAGTGCCTCCGTACCGGACCACAGCCCCGGTAACCCGGATTTACGGGAACCAGACAAATTCAAATAGTCATTGCAGATTGTTGGAGAGTCTCCCAACCACTATCTGACTTTCCACCACCCGGTGAACGTATCCTTCTTTATAATTTAGTTGTCATCAAAGGACCTTTTTTCGCACAAATATCCACACATTCAGTCCAAATTCTCCACAGAACATACATTTAATTTTCTTTTAATACACTACTTTATTCACTAAAAACACAACATTTATTTTACAAACTAGACTATATTTATTCTTAAAAACTAAACATAAATTTCTCGGAGTTAGCCTCCGGACAACCGATCGCTACGATTGCAATATTGCACACTGTCTGCCCTACTGACCTAGTTATTAATGTTTACTTTCTTATCGTACAATTTACTTCCTACTCTATCCCGACAAATTCTCTCCCACTCTCCGCGTTTCTCATAGGTAGTGGTGAGTGACCGCGGCCAACCGGTTCACTATTACTGACTCCTAGGCAAACCGATTGGTAGCACAGTAGAGTCGCTAAATCCGCATACAGTCTGATTCAGTCGGCTGCATTCATACGCTCATGTTACTCTCAAACACAGATAATGTCCCTAAAGCTAATGAGTTTTTGAATATAACGGTGTCTAAAGATATGAAATCGGTTAATTATTTAACAGGGTTATAATGATTTTAATTTGGTGAGTACCCGTGTACCCGTGTAGATCACTTGAAGGTGTTTTTTTGTCGAACACATAATAAATCACGGTACTTCAAACAAATTATCGGAACATCACTGAGTTCACCGAATGTCTCTGAAGCTCTTCGGACTTCACTGAAGTTTTCCGAACTTGCTAGAAATTTTCAAGGTTTAATCGATGTTGTCTATATTTTTCTGAAAATAACGGAACCTTCCTAAAATTCTAGGAACTTCACCCAACTTTTCAAAGACTTTCCAGAATTTCTCTGGATTTTTCTTAAGTTATCGTAAATTCTATAAATCCTAGAAAGTCTGTGCTATTAAGTGGAATACCTAACTAGAAATGAGAAGAAAAATTAGTATTTTCCTTTTAATTCTAACCACCTCTATGCTTTTCTTGACAAATACGCGTATTTCGATACTAACTCGGCTTAGTACAGTTATTTGTACACAACACTGAAGAAGTCTGCACATTGTAGACAAAATACGCGTATCTGTCAAGATATGCATAAAGGCAGTTTAAATTAAATGGAAAATACTAGTTTTTCTTCTCATTTATAGTTAAATTCTATAAAATTCCTGGCATTTTACTGAATTTATCGAGACTTCGAAGACGGTTTAAGTGCTTTTCTGACTTTCTAGGTAATTAACTGATTTTTTCAATTTTCTGATGTCCTTCAAATAACACTGAAATTTTAGTGGCATCCCGTAAGGTCTAGTTATCTATCAAATCAAATATCTATCAAATATCAACTTGCCAAATACCGCAAAGTACAGGTCTTTTTTTTGGAATGATTAAAGCGATTACTTGTCCTGTTTTTATATATGCGGAGTACCCAATTCAGCAGGTAATCAAAATTGTCAGTCGTCATCCAAATGATGTTTCGGAAAAAATTTTGATAGTCGCCTAATGTCGAACAATGTGATATTAGCTTGAGGATGGTTCGCCATCGGAAGGAAGTACTTTATTATCGCAGTTTCCAACCCATGAGCGGGGACCAACGGTGTTTCTTCTCTACCGAAGGAAGAAATGATCAGAGATTTTATCGTCTAGGAAAAATCCAACCGACTTAGCTGTTAGGATAAAGCTTAATCTATTTTCATGTCTACACGATAAATAATCTGCAGATTTGATTTGCCACACATAAAAATAATCCCCTTAGAAGGGCAAATGAAAATTATGTGTCAAATGAATAATATGTGCGGTCACACATGGATTTTAGACGGAACCAAAAGAACTATGTGTCCTGCACATAGATTTCATTGTACAAAACCGATTGCAAAAATCTATGTGTGGACACATAGAATCTATCAGTAAAATATTCTCAGTGTACTTATCCACTGACCAGGCCAACCCACCAACCTTTTTTCGACACTGTTGATGATGTGCTGCTTCGTGGTTTCAACTAATATTTAGTGGCAGTTTCGAATGACTCGTAATATCGACCCTGTAGAATGAGGGACATGTTGTCTAACATAGAATGGGATAATATCTTCGACCCTGTTGAGGTTGAGACTGTAGAGCAAACCTTATCTTATATTTTGACATGCGTCATCGAAATACTACAAAAGTTCGTATCAATGCACAGTGGTCCAGAAAGTGAATTTAGCTAGAAAGATACATTTTCAGAAGCAGTTTGGTCCCTCCAGAAAAAAAAACAGTGTTTTGCTCTAACTTTTTCATTTCAAATTTGCCAACAAATTTGTCTTCATGTGATTTGTATTACTTATAACGATAAAAACGTATAAATCTTGCCGATATCTCTTACCGTACGCGAGTAGTTAACGATTTTCTGATAAAGTTTCGCCCTTTACAATTTAAAAAAAATACTTTCTCCAGTTTTCAGATATAGTATGCAATATTGAAAATCCTTTCAAATGCTGCTAAGAAATATTTTGTTGGTTTGCCCCAACATTTGAAAAAGGGCTATTTTGTATACAAAAACCATAGTAACTTTTGTTTGACATACGGTAGAGACGATTTCAGCACATCAAAAGTAATTTTGTAATTTTTATTGTTCTAGAACTAATGTGAAGACAACTTTGCTGAAATATTGGAAACAACAAAGTTACAGCAAAATAACTGATTTTTATAGGGACACCCTAAGCTACGTAGTAAAAAATTCTCTAATTCGGTCATATTGAAAGGTACAGAAAAATGTATTCAATCAAATCTGCTTAAAATTATTCAATCAACAACTTTATCGAAAAGTGTATGCCCTTATTTCCGCAAATTAAAAAGTTAGATTTTCGATTTTTCTGAAAATAAGGACCACCCTAGTTTTCATTCAAACCAAAAGAAGCGCGTTGTTCTTAGAAACAACTTTGTATAAGACAACTTTGCTCCAAAACTTCGAACTTAGGCTGAAAATGTATCTTTCCAGCTAAATTCGCATTTGGACCACTGTGCAATGGACGCAGTAGTGGTGCTTAAATCCCCCAACGACAACCAAATTTCGTCGAATAACACAATCAATTCAAGTTTAATCAACAATCTCCTCCACCAACTCAAAAAATAACGATGAAGGCATTTTGTTGACATCGGTTATGTTTTTTCTTATTTACTATTGCCATATTTTATGCATATTGTGGTAAGCACACGTTGGTCGTTTTCCAAGGTCATTGCATTCTTCTATTTGATACAAAGTAGGCTTTCGTAAAAACAAAATCTCTGGAGCCAGCATGAGTCAATCCTATTCCATCCACACTAATAATAAGCAAAGTAACTGAAATTCAAACCACACTCTTTTGTTTCGAAACATTTGGTGGCCCTGAAAAGGACCGTTTTTATTGAAGGTCAAGTGCACTCCGATAACCGAAATCTAAGCACGTTCACCCCGGATGCGTCGTGCCAGCTGGATGTCCTTGGGCATGATCGTGACCCGTTTGGCATGAATTGCACACAGGTTGGTATCTTCGAACAAGCCAACCAAGTAGGCTTCGCTTGCTTCCTGCAGAGCCATGACAGCCGAGCTCTGGAAGCGCAAATCGGTCTTGAAGTCCTGTGCGATTTCCCGTACCAAACGCTGGAAGGGCAACTTGCGGATCAGCAGCTCGGTCGATTTCTGGTAACGACGAATTTCCCGCAGAGCGACGGTTCCCGGTCGATAACGGTGCGGTTTCTTCACTCCCCCGGACGCTGGAGCACTCTTGCGGGCGGCTTTGGTGGCCAACTGTTTCCGAGGCGCCTTGCCACCGGTGGACTTGCGAGCGGTTTGCTTGGTGCGAGCCATTGCTAGCGATGATGATTGGTTAAACTAGAAACTGGAAATGATGACAAATGAACTCAGATGGGAGGTTTTATGGAGAAATCTGGCATCACTACTGGATGTTATGACTCTTCACTCCTGTGGAGAATGTCGAGAACAATGATCGGTTTGTGGATGAACATTTCGCATACTCTTTCGCTCCACTGAAAAAAATCAATAAGCTATTGTTGCGAAAATTCAAGGTCAATCTACACAATTGTGTTCGGGCACAATAGGATCCTCGTGGAACCTTGAGGGTATATAACAGATAGCGATCTGTGTTCGAGACCATTCGATATAGTAGTTTTCGGTTTAAAGCAATCAACTCAAACAAGTAGCAATGACAGGTCGCGGCAAAGGAGGCAAAGGTCTTGGCAAAGGTGGAGCCAAGCGTCACCGGAAAGTGCTGCGGGACAACATCCAGGGCATTACGAAGCCCGCCATTCGTCGTCTGGCTCGCCGGGGCGGTGTCAAGCGCATCTCTGGGCTGATCTACGAGGAAACCCGCGGAGTGCTGAAGGTATTCCTGGAAAACATGATCCGCGATGCCGTCACTTACACCGAACACGCCAAGCGTAAAACCGTCACGGCCATGGACGTCGTCTACGCTCTGAAGCGACAGGGGCGCACGCTTTATGGTTTCGGCGGTTGATAGAGGACGTTCAGCGCGTTTACAGCAACAAAACGGCCCTTTTCAGGGCCACCGAATTCGTTGGCGAAAGAGTGTGGGAGGATGAGATTTTCTATGAGGTTGTTACTTCTCAGGCGGTTGCTTTGATTTAACGGAGATTACTGTTCATGTAGTTTTAAATTACATTTAATTAGTTTGAACAAATTTGGAGAATTTGTTCAGCTAGAAAGCTGAATAAGCTCTCCAAATTTGTTTGAACAAGTGGTTATTCGACACTGATGTTTGTTGGGTCGTGCAGTTTCAGCAAGACAATCTGCGAATTCTGATCGTGACTTGTGGGTTGAACTAATCTTATGTTAATCAGCTAAACAACTAGACTAAAACTCGCTTCTGTTTGACGATAAGAAGAAGAATCTAACAATCACTTGTTAATTTCCTAATTCACCAAACAAATCGACTCCATTTTGGAATAGATCATCAATGTGTGGAGGTGATATTTCATACAACTGCAGGTTGAAATAGCAAAATGGAATCGTACTTTGGCCTTGAATTTAATTTCTCCGTGATAGTTGAACAGCTCGAGACCGATTTTCCAAAACGGCGAGTGTTATTTGATAACTAATATTCGAACGTCATTTTCTCAAAAGAATTGCCTCTGCTTACAATTTATCATTTGATAAATTAACAAATTTCTAATTTCTAGATAGGGCTGCAAAGAGGGCAATCCTACCAAATTATTGGTCGTCATCCATATCCCTTTTTGAAGAAATCAGACAACCGTTGTAATGAAAAAAAATCCTCTTATTATTGTAGGGTTACTACATTATTAAAAGGATTATTCCTTTCCCGATATCGGTTCGAGCCAGCGTCTATTTCAGCTCTATCTAAACTTAAAACGAAACCAGATTTTTGCAGAAAACTAGTAAGATCACTCAAAACAACTCTTCACCAACTGCGAATATTAGCCCTGAAAAGGACTGGTTTTGATGTTTATTGCACTGATCTGCCTCACCTTAGCATTCACTTCCTAGCGGCAACGTTCCGGACGGATGCCGCCTTCCTTGATCTCGCGTTTTTCGGCTTGGCGACAGCGGTTTTCGAAGGCTTGGTTGCTGTCAGCTTGGGAGCAGCAGTCGTCCTTTTCACAGCTCCCGCTTTCTTTGCAACCTTCGCTTCGACAGGTTTCTTTGCAGCAATCTTTTCCACCTTCTTCTTCCCCATTGGCTTCCTAGTTGGCAACTGTTTAGCCGCCTTCTTCCCTCCGGCAGGCTTCGTAGTCTTCTTCTTCTTCCCTTCTCCATCATCCTTATTGGCTTTCCTGTCGACGGCCTTGAGCTTGAACGATCCCGAAGCGCCGGTTCCCGTAGTCTGGACAAACGTGCCCTTCTCGACACCGGTCTTCAGTGCCTTCCTGATGAAGGTCGCCAGCTTGGCAACGTCGCACGTGTAGCTGGAGGCGATGTATTTTTTGATTGCCTGCAGGGACGATCCCTTGCGGTCCTTCAGGTTCTCGATTGCAGCTGTGATCATCTCATGCACTGGTGGATGAGAGGCTAACTTCCTCGGTTTCTTGACGTTCGCCTTGGTGGCCTTGGTCTTCTTTGGCGTCTTGGCTGGTGAATCAGCAGCAGTTGGAGCCGGGGCGGCAACTTCGGTGGTGGTTGATGAGGCCATACTGACTAACTGGTTATCACTTGATAGCACTTTATCGATTGATTGAAAGAAGGTCTACATCCAGGGGTTCAGCTTCGATGACTGTGTTAAGGAAACATATGGCGTCAGGAAACACAAACCAAAGGAAGATATTTTCAAAACAAGTGTAAATTGTTATTTCATCTTCAGTTAAAACATGATTAAATTGTTCAATAAGGAACATACGCATATTGCAATAAGAAAGGATAAATAAGTTTCAAGCTAGATTATTTATTTTTTCAAATAGGTAAGAAAAAAAATGATAAAAAACTGCAATCTTTCCAGCGAATTTTTGAATTTACCTGCATAAAAAAAAGTTAAATCACCTTTTGAAACATTTAATATTATTTTAACTGTGTTTAGTTAATTTCCACAATAGGATAATATCTTCTCTATTCACTGATATGTATTATGTTTTACTAGTTCTTGATGGCATGGTTATAGCTCAGTCTTAATTACGCTAACCAAAATGGAAAATTGTCATTCCAGTTTTAATTTGGTTTTCCTGAAATCCCGAATCCTGAATTCAATTTGGTTTTCCGGAAATGACATAATAAGTTTCAAAAATCATGTTCTTATAAGATTCTACGAGAGGTTGTAGCCGGCCCACGTCGGCTAACTAAACTGAGCTACTGAGGCGTTCCGTAAATTTGGTTTAATAAACATATGGCTTATGTGCCACCTCATCAAAGGACCCCCGAGCAAAGTAGAATAACAGCAAAATAAAATCATGATAATTCATCCCGTATTCATTTTGTTTTTCCAAATTGATTTTTAGTTATCAGTTGGTATTCCAATGGAAAATCATGGACGTATTTTCGTTTTGAACCGAAACGCTTACGCAAGGTAAAATTTTATGTTGTACATGTTTAAGATGAAACACATAACAAAATGAGTAATCAGATTGATAAATATGCATTACAAAATTAGGCATCAAGTTTTTTATAAAGATAATAAATTGAGTTACAATAGTGATATCGAGGAACAAAAGTTTTCTTACCAATTGTGTTATGTTGTCTGCTTAATCAACCATAACGTGACGTCATAATGATACCAGATAATTAAACTTGTTATCTGCTTAATATCTGATTTGGCTCGGGCTACCTGTCGTTTTGGATGCCCGGCAAACTCCAACCCCAGGGCGAATTCAATCTAACACAAAAGATTAGAACAATCTAATAGACGTGAAAAATTGAAATTACTAAAACCTACCATCTCCTACGAAACAAAACTAACGAAGATCGACTTTCTATAAGAACATTGAAGTGACCTACTATCATCATACACTAAAATTACACGCTTCAGGACGAAACTTCAAAGTGCACTGAGGTTCCTTATCAGTCAAACTTGGAATACAATCAAACAACGATAATAAACGAATAACGGGCAATACTTTTTCAGAACAATGCACTCATCAGACGAAAATCTCTACCTAACAATTGAATAAATAATATACAACATTAATCGAAATAAACATTTATTTTGACGGGAATAAAAAGTTGTAATTTATTTACATATTTTTATTCGGATACCCTGAACTTCCTTCTCTTTACTGTGCGGATGCTTTGTCTCTTTTAACTATGTTTAGCATAACGTTTACATAAAAAAAAATGGATTTTTCATGGGTTTACCTTATACCGCACTGACAAAGCTACCCATGCAGCATCAATCATAGTAACCCATGAGTCAGCAGACAAAATTTGACAGCTCTATCAGTCGAAGTCTAACCGTGATGGCAAAAACAGTGAAGCAACTCCGTTCAGAAGTGTTTCTGCCGATTCGAAAACGGACATCGTGCGGCACTTTGTGGACGCCGGATATGCCCGTGTCGGCATCGATAACATTTTTGGAACTATTAGACAACAATCAGAGCATCGAGAGAAAGCCCAGCTCTAGACGGCCCTGAGCGACAAGGATGCTGAAGACCGAGGGAAAAGTGGTTACATCGCTGCGTGCGCTTGGCCGGGAGGTCGGTTCAAACGGCCAAACAGTGAAGAAGCACCTGGCGAACACGAACATACATGTCAGAAAGTGGAAATCGCGTCCACTGGTTTCGGAGCTGCACACAATGATGCAGCGGCAGTTAAATAAGATGGTCAACAGGTCATTTCGTATTTTACTTCCCCCACGAAGGAAGTGAGCTCCGAGGTGAAGTTCTCTTCTTTCGCTCCGGACTTTATAGTACGAAATGCCTGCCGGAAGTTGTGTCGTTCATGAAGAAGGCGCCGTGTTCTGGCCGGATCTGGCGTCGGCCCGAAGCAATCGTTGGTGGAGATGGAGCGGTTGAATATCGATGTGGTACCCAAGTAGGCGAACCCGCCCATGGGTATACGGTCCGAAGACAAATTTTGTATTGCAACAAGCTGGGGCACCGTGCCAAACCTCGATCCGCATTTAGAAGTGGTTGCAGAAACATCTGTCGCTCTGGGCGAAGGATATGTGGCCGCCATCCGGCTCGATCTTAATCCGTGCAATGGTTCATACATTGCCATGCATACGGTACTACTAAAAGATTTTGAGTATGTTTACTTCATAGAATTCATTCAAATGAAGGACTAGATTTGCTCTTTCGGTCCTCCTTTAGCTCAGTCCGTAAAGACGCAGCTACAAAGCAATACCATGCTGTAGATGACTGGGTTCGATACCAGGTCTGGTCTAGGATTTTTTCTTTAATGATAATTACTCCCTAAAATTTTATCATTCATTATAAACGCTCACGTGGTTCAGTCAGTAGGGATGAGGTTCAATAATGGAAGCGGGAAGTTTGAATCCCGGCAGAAAATATACATTTTTATCAACACAATTTCAACATTTGATTTTGCGATAATCTAGATGAACGATCGGTGGAGAAATTTGAAAACGAAAATGTGCATCAAACGCAATAGAAAATGCACACATAATTCAGTTTTGTTTGCAAAAAATATCCAAACCTTCCTATGATTGTTTAAACAATTAATCAACTGCTTTGAAAGTTAGATCAACAGCTTATTCTATTTTCAGAACTTTACAATTACAATAAAAAGAACTCCAAACAGTCTATCAACATCAACACCAAAAATATCCTTAATAAGGGAAATACTGTTATTACAGAATCGTGTCAATAATTCATAAACAAGACATTAACCTAACTGTGCATAACGTTTGCATTAAAAAATATGGACTTGTGTCAGATGGTGATAAAAAAAGCTAAGACAGATAATTGCTTTTGATAAATTTCCCATGGAAGGCTTGAGGCTTACTTGCAAAACAATTCTACGCCCTTGCGAGCGGCCTTCCGGCAGCTAACCAAAACATTCGCCATGACAGACGAAAATTTGCGTGTAGGCATGTTTTGGAGTTCTTTCTTCCTTTTATTAATCAATTCCACCTCATTTTTGCGACAAAATTATTGGAGTAGATTTTAAGCTTCAGGTTATCCCCGGAATTTTCGAACGCAGCAAGTTATAAAGGTGACAAAAAATGCAATTGCAATTTTTTCAATCAAATATTGAGAAATCCGCATGATTCAGAAAATGCAATTTTGGCCATCATGATCCACAAAGCGTTTTATGGTATAAACGAAGCCATGCAAGTGTGTGCAAGCGGTTGGCAGCACACAGATTTCTCGAAACAAATGTATTGTTGAGTGCTAAGTGCCTCGACAGTCGAAGAAACCGTTGGGTCTTTGTTCAACAGTAAAAAACTCTTCAATATGAGTGAGACAACACCACAGAATTCCGTAACACTATTGGCCACTGTTGGTATTCCGCTGTCAATTGTTCTATTTTTATTTTCACTGGTCATCACACTCCGATCTTACTCTCTTCATGTTTGCCTTTCTTTATGAAATAAACGAAACCATGCAAGTGTGTGAGAGAGACGTTTGCCTCATTGCTGTATCACCGAGTGCCTCGACAATCGAAGCAACTGTTGCGCTTTTATTCCATTCATTTCATCTTGTTACTGTGGCTGAATGGTAATAATCTAGTACCATGACGCAGGCGGCCTTGGTTTGGATCACGGTTGCGCATCGTGATCGTTTTTTTTTTGTGAGCCATTGAAATTCCGGACTTCAATCTTATACTCAACACTAATACACTGCACAACCTTACTCACACATTGAATTTTTAAAAGCGAATTGATGTGCTGCTTTTTTGCATTGCATTTTTTTCTCCTTACGAGAAATGGAACACAATCATGCGAAATTGCATTACAATCTTGCTCTAGCTCTACTAGTAGTTCTACTACAATTTTCTCCGAAATTCTGTATTGGGTTACTCTGTGCTCATTATGTATTTGTGTAAACAAACACACACTCACACTATGGATAATTAGCAGGGCCTACACGGTAATTCTGAGGTCTTTGACTACATTCTATGCATTTCAATCCATGCATCAAAAATGCCTACTTGTTGATCCCAATAATGAATATTTTTAAGTGTTTTTTTATTCCAGTGTGATAGAAAAAATGCATATAAACAAGGCTATCATCAAATATGGATTTGTTCTAGTTGACTGGCTTTGCTGGAAAAAAAAAATGAAAAAAATGAGTTCTTGCTAGCCAAACCTGAATCCAGTTGCAACAGGCTACAAGGCACTAATTAGATCATTTAGATTGATATATATCTATTGATACTTTACTGGAAATGAAAATTTTCTCCTGCAAATCATCAATCATCTGTTCCTACCTTATGGTGTATTTTATTTGCATGTGTGGGGGTTTAAGATAAATTGATACAAAATGTCGTTGATTAAGAAAAAAAAACCGAACTTTTGAGATATTGGCTCTGAGTTTCTTATTCATCCTCATTCCATAAACTGACTAGTACTTACACACAATGACATTTTAAAAATGCACAATTTCTCATCTCTTTTACATGCTTCAAAATGCCTAAAATTTATTCACTCTCTGACCTATAACCTTTAAAGGCATTTTTGCAAAGATGTTATGCATAATTCCAGTCTTCAAGCAAAGTGCCTACTTTGAAGTCATAGTTTCATACTTCAAGATTTACCGTGTACTTCTCATCCATCCGCTTTTTTTTTTCTATTCTAATAAAACGAATAGTTTGTTTCCTTCAAAAGACTTCACTGCGAATATGGTACGGGTACGAATCCAACAGCTATTGGGGAATCGGTAGAAACTTTCGCGCAGAAGAGAATTTGCGAGTGTCACATGGTTGGTTGGATATGGTGGTAACTCAGTGAATGAAAGTAGACAGAAGAAAAGGCGTTAAGCCGGAAAGGATCGAGCAAGTCGTTGCTCAACATTATTCGTTTACGGTTACACTCAACAATTATTTAACTTAGCTACTACTGAAAACACTTGTAGATATGTAGCATCATTATCATCAACTTTGTCGCACCATCCATCCGTGCGACATCCACAGTGTCCGATCACGGTGCTATTGCGAGCGAAAGGTCATTCACCACACAAGAAGGAATAATAAAATTATCTCCCGAAATCTCTTCGCTCAGAACACACTACACACTATTGTACCACTTTCTATTCACACTGACAATAGAAACAATTGTACCCAAGAAAATAATTTTAATAATTTTAAATTTTAAATAATTTATAATTTATAATTTAATAATTTTAATTTTAATACCTGACTCTTCAGTATTAGCTTACAAGTCAATCGGTGCGCATCATTTCCTCCATTTGAAAAGCCTCATGAAATTGATTGTATGAACGCTAAAGATATTAGCCAACACTAAAATAAGTGACTTTTACTTGAAAAATATAGAGAGAAATTCTACTTGACTATTTATTTACATTTCACTCGACATATAAAATTCCCTTGATATTGCAAAGCATTTTCCACTTCCTGAATCGCATGAGAGTTAAGTGAATTTGTAGTGGATATTTTCTTAGGGTGTCCCAAAAATAACTAGTCTTTTGCTCTAACTTTTTTATTAAAAATTTTCCAACAAAGTTGTCCACAATTGTTTTTTTTAACCTAAAAAGATAAAGCTTTTGACCTATAAATCTTGCCGGTGTCTTCTACCGTTAGCGAGTTATTTACAATTATCTTATAATTACGCCCTTTTCAAATGTGTTACTCAATTTAAAAAGTAAACCATCTCCAGTTTTCAGATATGATATGCAATAATAAACATACTTCGAAATGCTGTTTAGATATATATTTTTGATTGCCCCAACCAGAGAAATCAACATTTGAAAAGGGCCTATATTTTACAAAAATCATAATTACTTTTGATTGACATACGATAGCGACAATTTCAGCACACCAAGTTCATCAAGTTGTATTTTTTATTGGTCAATCAATCAATGGGATGCCAAATCTGCAAAAAAAATTGCAATAAAAAAGTTAGAGCAAAATAACTGATTTTTATAGGGGCACCCTAAACTACGTCGAAAAAATTGCTCGAATTCGATCATATCAAAAGTTATTTAATTTATTCAATCAAAGTTGCTTAAAATGGTCTTTTCTGTAGCTAACTTTGCCGAAGCATATATGCCTTTATTGATGCAAATAAAAAAGTAAGATTTTGGATTTCTTTGAAAATAAGGATCACCCTAGCTTTCATTTACACCAAAAGAGAGGCCTCATTATTAGAAACAAATTTTTACAAGACAATTTTGCTCCAAATCTTAAAACTTAGGCTGAAAATGTATCTCTCCAGTTAAATTCGCATTTTAGACCACCGTACACTGATTATGTGATTTTATTTTTGGTGTTGCGGGAAAACGGTATAGTCACTAGATTCATAGTCTGGCAGATACAACGACGGGAGCCAATTTGAACTGTAACTTGGTGGAGCTAGTGATCCTCATAGCAAGAGATAAGCGGAAATTCGATTCAACGATTTGGCAACGATGTTTATTTTATTCACAGAGGCTGATAACACTTGCCACAGTGCAAAATTTGTACGATTGGCTCAGATTTGACAGCTCTCGATGCATGATTGGCTCAAAAATGGCTGCTTCCGCATATCTCTTACTATGAGGATCACTAGGTGGAGCCAATCGAGCATTACATTCAATTCTTCTTATTAATTCGGCCTGAAACCTCAGCATGATGACAACGCCTCGGCTTTTTTTGCACCGATATTTCAGCATGGTCATAATTGGGTGAACAAGGAAAATACTCATGTTGGAGCCTCAACTTTGACGCCAGCTGTAGTCCAAACCACTTGATGGAAACAGTTCAAATTTTGTCCACATAAATTTCTGTATTGTTTAAGTCATGGAGAAATTTTAATATGCTACCTAAATTTTTCACAGAAATACGGTTTTGAAATTGGTATGTCCAAAATGACTTTTTCACATATGTTATGATAACTTCAAATTTGTAAACTTTATCAACATAAAATTTTGGTCACATAAGGTTGAAACATTAGTTATAACGTTGTCAAAATTTCAGCCAAATATATTGATAATTGACAAAGTTACAGAAGGTTGAACAACGCGTTTTTTGGAAGAAAATTTTGCTCGGCCTTTTTTTTGCTACTGAGTGTATGTATACCCAACTATGGCTTTATACACTCCACTGGTTACTTTTCTCTAAGCGTGTAGACGTATCATAACACCATGGTGCGTTCTGTGCCAGTTTTAGTTCTGCATGGTTTTGTCTAAATATTCTAAAAATACGTGGAATAGCAGTTGAAGCTTTGATACTATCTTGAAGTTTATATGTGTGCAACAGGACCTGAAGTGAATTTATTATGAACTAGCAATGACTTC
>JASCZW010016476.1:0-18636 GCA_034211315.2 Aedes japonicus | reverse complement strand
GGATCAGCTCAAGAGGTTCTTAGAAGTTCCAGAGAGAATTATAAGAAATTATGTTCCATCTTTTTCTGAAATACGAAACGAACTTTTTCTCGAAGGTCCAAGGAATCCTCTTTCCGAACTTCAAGAAAGTTCTTCTGAAGTTCATAAAGAAATCCTCCTTTAGTTCTTAAGAAATTTTCATGAAGCCTGCATGACCCCCCTACTCTCTGAACTCGAAGGAACTTCTACTGATGTTGGAAGGAACATCGTCTAAAGTTAGCAGGAACCTTGTCTGAAGCTCGCTGGAACTTCTTTCGAATTTCGACGAAACTTCTTCTGAGGTTTGAAGGAATTTCTTCTAAGATTCTAAATAAGTTTTCATGAAGTTCGAAGAAACTTCTACTTCCTCTAAACCTCGAAGGAACTTTAACTGAGGTTTGAAAGAACATCGTCTGAAGTTGGTAGGAATTTCTTCTGAAGCTGACAGGAATTTCTTCTCAAGTTCCAAGGAACCTTTTTTGAAGTTCTAAGGAACTTTTTCTTAAGTTCGAAGGATATTCTTCTGGTGAAGTTCGCAGAAACTTCTGGTGAAGTCCAAATGAACTTCTTCTTAAATACGAACGAACTTCTCCTGAAGTTAGAAGGAACTTCTCGTTTAGTTCTCAGGAACTTCTTCTGAATTACAAAGGAACTTGTTTTTGAGTTCTTAGCATTCGCTCCGGAACATCTCTAGAAGTTCTCAGGAACTTTCCCTCAAATTTTTCAAAACTTTTTCGAAAGTTCGAAAGAACTTCTGCTGAAATACGTAGGAACTTTTTCTGAAGATTGAATGAACTTCTTCTGAAGTTCAACGAAAGTTCTTCTGAAGTTCGTAAGATCTTCTTCTGAAGTTTGAAGAAATTTCTTCTGAAGTTTTAAGGAACTTTTTCGAAAATTCACAGGATATTCTTGTGAAGTTCAAAGAAACCTCTTCTGCAGTTTGAAGAAACTTATTTTGATGTTCAAAGGAACTTCTTTTGAGCTTCTAAGGAACAGCTGCTGAAAATCAAAAGAATTCCTTCTGTGCTTCTAAGGAACTTCTGCTGAAGTTCATGGAAACTTCTTCTGAAATCCTAAGCGATTTTATCTGAAAATCCAATTCTTTTGAACTTCGAAGAAACTTGTTGTTCAACGGAGCTTCTTCTGAGCTTCTTAAAAAGAGCTTCTTCCGAAGTTCGAAGAAAATTCTTCTGAAGCGAACTCCAGCAAAAGTTCCTTAGAACTAAGGAGACGATCCTATGAACTTCAAAAGAAGTTCTTTCGAGGTTCAGAAGAAGTTCCTTAAGAATTTCTTTTGAAGTTCACAGGAACTTCGCCTTAGTTTTAAGGAACTTTTGCACGGGTACGAAGGAACTTCTTCAAAAGTTCTCAGAAACTTCTCCTCCAGTTTTTAGGAACTTCTCATGAAGTTTTCAAGGATTACGTTAGGACTTTTTCCAGAAATTTTCAGGAACTTTTCGTAAAGTTCTAAAGAACTTCTCATGAAATCCTCAAGAAAGTCTCCTGAAGTTCGTAGGAACTTTTTCTGATGTTCTCAGGAAGCACTCCAAAAGTTTTGAGGAAATTTTCCTGAAACTTTTTAGATCTTTTGTGAAGAAATTTCAAAGAAAATTGTGAAATTCTTGGGAAGTTATAAGAAACATCTTGTAAGGTTTTAAGAACTTCTTTTTATGTTTTAAGGAATTTTTTAAAAACTCATTAAGAATTTCTGCTGAAATTCTAAAATATTTTTTGAGGTTAGAAAAAAAATCCTGAACTTTTATGACAATATCTTGAAGGGTATGGTAAAGTCTTCTGACATTCTAAATATTTTTTTTAAAAGAAACTTAGCAATAAGTTCGATCGCTATTAGTGTGAAATTCAAAGGATTTTTGTTTGAAGTTGTAAAGAACTTCGAATGAAGTTCTGAGGAATTTAGTTTGAAGTTCTGAAGTACTTCTTCTGAAATTCGAAGGAGCTCCGTTCGAAGTATTGAGAAACTTCTTCTAACGTAACTACATAATGAGAAGAAAGATTAGTAATTTCCATTCAATTCCAACTTCTTTAATTGCTTATATGGACAGATACGCGTATTTCGTCTACAATGTGTAGACTTCTTCAGTGTTGTTCAGATTATTAGTACACGGCACTAAAAAAGTATCTTAATTTCTCAGGAACTTCTTCTGCAGTTCTTAGCATTCTCTTAGGAAGTTCTCTAGAAGTTTTCGGGAACTTTTCCTGAAATTTTTCAAAACTTTTTCAAAAGTTCGATAGAACTTCTCAAATTCTTAGGAACTTTTCCAAAAGTTTGAAGGAACTGCTTCTGAATTTCAACGAAAGTTCTTTTGAAGTTCGAATGATCTTCGTCTGAAGTTTGAACAAATTTCTGAAGTTCAAAGATTTTTTCGAGGATTTTTTTAGGAATTTCTCCAGAAATTCTCAGGAAATTTTGTGTTCCTAAGGAACTTCTCAGAAACTTTTCTTAAAACTCTAAGGAACTTCTCATAAAGTTCTCAAGAAAGTCTCCTGAAGTTTTCAGGAACTTTTTACTTCTTCTGTAGATATTGAGAATATTCTGTTTCTGATGTTCTTGGGAACTTCATCAGTAATTTGTGAGAATTCCTTCTGAATTATTTTTTTTTCAAGTTTTTTGTTCTTTGAAACTTACTTTGAAGTTCACAGGGACTTCTTCTAGATTTTCATCACTACACTTCATCTAATTCTTAGGAACAAATCCTGAAGTTGGGTAACTTCTATTGAAGTTCTTAGCAACTCCTCCTTCTAAAAATTTTCTTCTGAAGTCCGCGAGGACCTTTCAATTTAGTAAGGAACTTCTCCAGAAGCTCAAAGTAACGTCTCCTGAAGTTCTTAAGAACTTCTTCTCGAACTCAAAGTAACTTTTCCTTAAAGTAACATTTTTTGAAGTTCTATGGAAATTTTTTAGAAGAGAGTCTAAGAGCTTCAGTAGAAGTTCCCAAAAAATATCAAATAAAGTGGTAGTTCCTTAGACATGATTTAATTGCTATTTTTTGGGAGCTTCTTCTGGCATGATTGGAAACTTGTACTGAAGTTCTTGAGAACTTCTTCGGAAATTCTTTGGAACTTCTTCTGATGTTCTTAGAAATTATCATCGGAAGTTCTTCTGATATTTTAGGCTTGTTTTTCAAAGTTCTTGTGTATTTCAACTTGAGCTCTCAGGATTTTTTGTCTAGAATTCTTAGAAACTCATCCTGAAACTCTTAGGGACTATTCCTAGATTTCTATACGACATTTTCTCAAGTTTTTAATGATCAAATCCCGAAATTAAGCAACTTCTATTGTTGTTCTTAGTAAGTCCTTAGCAACTCCCTCTTAAAATTTTCATCTGAAGTTGTAGAAGATCTTTTAATTGTTTAAGGAGCTTCTCCAAAAATTAAAAGAAAATTTCATATAAGAAATTATAAAGTTCTTCTGAAGTACTTAGAAACATTTTCTTTTCTATTTTTAATTTTTTGAAGGTGTTTTCTTATATTTTTAGAGTAATATTTCTCATTTTTTTTAGAATTTTCTTGGATTTTCTTAGCTTCACTCTTGGGAAACTTTGTCTGAAATTCTAAAAAAAATTCTTCTGAACATCTAAAAATGTTTCATAAAGTCAAAACAAACTTTTCTTGGCATCCTTAGGAGCAAGTTCTAAGGAATTAAGATAATGCTAATGAAGTTCTTGCGAACTGTTCTCAATTTGCTTTAGAAATTCTCCCGAATTTCTGTAGAAGTCAAGCTTATTTTCATGAAAATTTCTTCTGAAAATTCTGTTAAACTTTTGAGGAACCCGTTCTAAGTTTTGGGAAGTTTCTCCTGAAGTTCAAAAATCCGTCACATGATTTTTTTACAAACTTTTTCTGGACATCTTAGGATATTCTCGTGAAGTTCTGAGGAACTTCATCGGACATTCTAAGCAGCTCCTCCTGAAGGTTCAGGAAACTTCTTATGAAGATCTGAGGAACATATGACAGCTTCGAAAGACTTCATCTGGAGCTATATGGAACTTCTTCTGAAGTGGAGCTTTTCCTGAACTTCTAAATAAAAAATCAAATGCCATGAGATTTTTCCAGAAATTAAAAGGAACTTTCCTTAGAGGATTGGTAGATTTAATAAAATTGAATGCTTATGTAGATCAAACAATTTCAAGTCACTTAAGAAAATAGGTGTTCTCTTTTGATTTACATGGACAACCTTTCAAGAAAAAAAAAACTGTTAATTTTAGATAGACTTGAAGTTGAAGGTTTTTTTAATTCGAATTTTAAAATATAGTTTGACAACTGAACAATGGCAATTGAAACAAGTAAATTGATGATTTAGGAACGAGAATGAACAATGGTTTTTAAAATGCAAGTCCCTGTAGATCAACCGTGAAACTGCAAACATTTCTTAAGCAAAATTATAACTCGTAAACAGCTGAAAATGTTCTCAAATTACTATGGGAAGCAAAGACACATAAGCATGAGCATGAGCATGATTGACCGACCGAGGTTGCTACTCCGTTATTGCCAGATCAGCTGTTATTACACAGCGAACCAACAGATGATGCTCGGTACCAGCATACATCCTCAATGTGTAAAAACGTGATTAGGCGGGATCCGTTTTGGTAAACGGTGTGCTGAATTCAACTGACGTCAGCACCGAATCAGATATTTAACTATATTCCCAATTTATTCTCTATACAGAAACGCACATTAAAGTTATTCAAATTTTGGCATCGATTTAAACCAACAGTAAGGATGCTGTTGGGGCCATTCACAAGTGTGGGTGGTTTATTTGAAGGAAATACAAGAATGAGCTCAAAACATCTAGTTTGGGGACTGATTTAAACCAACAGTAGGGATGCTGTTGAGGCCTACTATGTTGTTTGTAATCCTATTAAATCTTTTTAGAAGTTTTGGAGCCATTTCAACCTTTAACAATTTAATTTATATGATAATTAGTAGATCGTAGATAGCATATGACATTTTCAAACGTAAGAGGCCATCGAATCCCTAAACTTTCATGAGTTTCTCTCTGATTCCTTCGAAATTTTCAGAATTCAAAAGCAATCTGCAAATAGCTTTAAAAAATCGAATGTTTAATAAGTTCCTTTTGAGTCAAACGAAACTCCTTAGTTAAATTGCAATGCATCAGTTTCACTGCCCATGCATCCGAAAGAATTTCATTCAATTCTCACCATAGTTTGACCTGATTCGAACAACAGATACTTTCTACACTGTAAACAACTTGAAACTGTCCTCTTCTAAAACATACTTCCCTGCTCCCATCGAGTGTACGACATTCCCATTTCAATTCCTATGCGGTCGTAAAACGTCTACAACCCGAAGGCAAAACACCATGAACCACATCAACTCAGCGTTCGGAATCGCAATATCACACCAATTGGTTCCACCGAATTACGCAATACTGGATCGGGTGCTGCTCCCTCAAAATTCCTAGCCAGTCAAAGTCGTGTACTGTGTATTTATGTGTTCTATAACCACTACCTTACCTTGCTGAGGAATAGTACGACCACATTAAGACCCCCTCGGATCGTGTTAATCGCGTGCACAGAATGAGCAAATTGTGCTCATCATGTCGTTTCTTCACTCCAACTCCAACTCCAACGACCGGCTCAACTGGCTAAGACACTAGCAGGAATTTGACATTTCCAGATTTGGTTTGGAGGGCTCATGCGCAGCACCACCGGCATCAACCGGCACACTCAAAGTCGACGACGCGAAAGAGATGGAACCCTTCCATCCGTCAGAACGTTGACTGTTTGCACGAGCACTTCATTCCAGACGAGGCACTTCACTTACACTCGGTAGATTGATGCACTTTGGAACTGAACTAATTAAACTAATTTTCCTCTGCTTAGGACACTGATTTTACAGCGTTTTGCTACAATTTGATATTGGAGATCGAAACACGCCAGCGACACGATACCCGCGCATAGGAGAGCAAACCAAATCGCTTCCAGACCCGGCCGGCACCAAACCCCAGACTGAATCATCTTCGCCCGAGAGCAGGATTTTTCGGGTGAAACGCGAGAATATGGTAAGTTTATGGCAAGAGAGCTCACGCCCCAGCAGTTATTTTACGACCGAACCGGGGCCGGGGTGGAAGCCGGCAAGCGACGCACCTCGCACGTCCAGAACGATATGTTTTATTCAGCTCAGAACGCCTGCCTCTATGTGCAAGTGGAGAAGACACGGTCGGAATATTGCGACTGAGCAGCAGCAGCATCATCATCATCGATACTGTCCACATGCAAAATGGGCAACGACGGCGACGGCGACGATCACCGGTGGGGCACGACCACGGCCACGAAAGTGGTTCAGGTTCAGTGGAGATGATTTGGACTGTGCCCTGCTGCTGCTGCTACTCGGTTTCCCAAGCGCGGTTGTCACCCTCCGGGCAAAATTGATCGGAAGGTTGCGGGGCGAGCAGGGAGCGCGCGGCACGAGGCTGGGTCCAGCCAGCTTGGCAGACATCGACAAAGGAAGAAGAACATATTTCAATTTCTCAAGTGGGCATATGCTGGGCCTACGCGTGACCCGAGCGGCAGGAGGTACGGGAATCGGAACGAATATGATTCATGTTTGGAGTTCAGAGTTTTCTTGTCTTCATTACATCAAACTGAATTTATTTTCGAATTCCGAGAATTTCAGAATGATAAAGGGGTGTCATTTCGCTAGCAAAACAATATCAAACGCACCAATAAATGTCTCCCAAATAACCTACTGTCAAAAGAGGAAATTTATAAAGAAAATCGATCTGTGCAAATAGGATCTTTTTTAGGCCAAATGGGAATTATGTTGTGAAAAACTACCGCTGTTAAAGAACAACAATTCTAGCATAAATTTGACAAATAGTTATGTTATACTTTTTCAATCTACATGAACTAGTATTACCAACACTGAAACAGCACTGAAAGAGACTGTCATGTTCATTTTTCCATTTTGCTTCAGTTTTAAGTTTGTTATTGTTTTCTTTGGATATTTTAATATCTTTTTGCCTATTCCGTTGCTACTCAGTGAATTACTGTACACTTTCAAAACTGGCTGCTTATCCACATAAACTGAACATTCTTCTTCTTCTTCTTCTTCTTTTGGGTCCATAAGAGGCAATCTTAGCCCAGTCGGCCTTAGACTGGAACATATTTTCAAACTTATTTTAAACAAATTGGAATGATCTCACCATGTTCTGCAATTGGATGAATTTTAGGTGTTTAAGGTGAATCGCTGCTTCATGTATTTTTTCCTATCTTTTATCTTTCTCTCGCAAACTTACCTCGCCATTTCAAGTTGATAAATCTCGATTGTTAGTGAATGAACATAGAATCGAACTCTATCAGATTGCTCACAGCAAGTAAGTATACAAACTGATGTGATTAAATATTCAATATCTAGTACAGAATCTAAGTTATATCAATTCTAAATTTTGAAGAAATGACTGCCATCGAGAATGCCTCAAAATATGCCGTTAAGTAATGTTATCTTTTTGGTCATTTCGGATCATACTTTTACAGAGCTACTTTGCCCTCTCGAATGTCAAATTTTTCATCTTGCCTATGATAAGAGGGTTTAAAATCAATGAACTTTTTTTTTATTTTGAAAATAATTGAAGAATCTCACCAGATTATCTTCAATGGAAACATCGTGAGAAATAGTGAACTTTTTGGAACTGCTTTTGTATTTTCGTCACGTCATAGTCGAAGAAACTTCTTGGGAAATTCCATAAAACTTTCTCTAAAGATTCTTAAACTCGCTAAACTTCTTGGTAAATGAGAAGAAACTTACTTTATCGTTTACCTTGCCGATGGTTAAAGGGCTTAACTCATGCTATAGACCAGCATGTGAGACCAATAGGGCAGTTTTCATATATTCTGCTCATTTTTTCGCTGCCAAGTCGTAGGACGTTTATATAAAGGCACTAACATCTGCTGTGATACTGTTGGGAAATGCCGTAATTAACTTTCATTACCTGTTACTTTCGATCTAAGGGAAATGACAAAATGTACAGTTTTCATTTTTGTAACAACTTATGTTGCTCTTCATTTGTTTATTTTATGGAATCAATAACCAAAATACCTGGTCCACGGCGCTGGACTGACCGGCTTGATGTGTCGCAAGGGTTCAGTAGGGATTCTTTGTCAAGACACCCGAAGCTAAGAGTCAGTCCCATATCACATCAATTAGTTTTTCCACTGTATTTATCAACTCATTGTTTTAGAATTATCGTAGTAATTGGATATTGGATTTAAATTTATTTTCTCACTCTGCAACAATGATATGTTGTAGCTTGAACGTATCACAATAAAACACGAAGCAACACAACGAAATGTTGTATCGATGATGGGAAAGAGGCAAGTTGCTGTGAGAAAATGTTGTGATTTACACAGATGTTGCAGCGAACTTGTTTTCATGCAACAGCGATAAAAAACGTGTTGCCATTGTTGCAACACATTACCGATAGCAACATTGCTTTATCAGCAACATGAACAGTAGCGACAACCAGTAGTTGCTGTCAAATTACTGATCATAGTAAAGCCCGATTCAAAGTAAATTTTGACGCAATTCAAATGATCATAACTCAAGAATTAAACCAAATACACGGTTTATCAAAATGTCAAACAAAAGGGTATTTATTCAGCGATGTATAACATGTTATTCAATTTCACCGTTTCGAACAAACTGTCACACATTACTTGTGATCGATGCCATCATAATCTGCACAGTTGCTGGTGACACTGTACCGGTGAACTTATTCCACTTTAAGCGCATTTGTTGTGCATTTGTCGCTTCTTTACCGCATCCTCGAAGTTTTCGCTTGACAATTGCCCAATATTTTTCGATCGGTCTGAACTGAGGGCAATTCGGAGGATTAATCTCTTTAGCGACGAAATTAACATTGTTTGTAGCATACCATTCTAGTACCTCCTTAGAGTAGCGGCAGCTGGCTTGATCCGGCCAAATCATAACGTTGGTCTTGTGTTGTCGAATGAAGGGTAAAATCCGCTATTTATAAAAAACAGACACTCTTTAATGTAAACACTCTTCAATGACACTCAAACACTCTTTCAGACACTCTTCAATGTAAACCTTCGACGTCATTGGGTGAGATGTGATGAAAACCTTGGTTTTAAGGCCACAACTGCAGATTCCTTGCCAAATCATTAGTTTTCGAGCAAACTTAGGGAAGAGACATCCCTACAACCAATTGGCAGGTAAAATTTTTGTCCGGGAATTTGTTCACAATCCATTTTGACATATGTTTCGTCATCCATTAAAATACAGCCACCAAATTTCGTCAAAACTCGTTCGTATATTAATCGTGTTCGCTTTTTAACTACTGGATTTTGTTTCAGGGAGCGATTCGGATGTTTATTGACACAGAAAGGTTTATATCGCTCTCTTGAAAGGATGTTACGCACGGTGAAAAAGTTGGAATCGTATTCCTTTGCCAAATCACGTATGGAGACACCTGGGTTGCCTTTCACGTACCTCAACACCTTTCTCCTCAGCTCTTTGTACCTAGTGCCACTTTTATGATAGATGCGCTGCGCTCTATCCTTTGGGACTTTGGGAATTTGAACACTTTTGCTAGTTTTGAGGCAGACCACGAAGGATTCTCTAGATGTTTGTGCACAATTAATTTTCTTTCTTAAGTTCCATGATCCATAATTTCGAAATGCGTCGATCAATCGAGAAAAACTTTTCACCAATTTCTTCGTCAATAAAACATCAACAAATGCCTGTCAAACCTTTTTTTGTACCAACCACCAGGGACGCGGTGGTGTATTAAACCGTGCGTCCAGATTCACTTTGAATCGAGCTTTATTTGTCAAGTTTTACTAGAGCAGCCAACTTCATTCCTCTACGAAGAACATCGACGAAGTAAATTCCGTAATGTGTTTGTCTCGGTCCAACGCTGCTACCGCCGCTTTCAGTTCTTTGTCTGCATCCACGAAGTTTGATCCTGGAAACGACGATCGCCAACTGTAAGAATCGCCTTTACATCTGCTTCTTGAGCTCGCTAACATCTACGCTTGGAGAAGTTCCTCTTGCGTGATCAGCCCTCAGTGATTGAAACAGACTTTTTTTACGGCGAAATTAATAACTACCAAGGGTTCCGTTTCCAAATCATGGTGTCTTCTACAAAGTTGTACTTAAACAAGTTGTTCATCTTATAAACTCTTTTTTTCTTCCCTAACAATTGAAACTAAAAAGTTAGAATGAAAAAACTGATGTTTTAGGGACACCCTAATCTACTCCAACAAAATAGCTCTGAACTAAAGCAGTGCACAAGCACTGGACGCTCCAGTCGTGAATGAGCAGCCTGAAGCGTATTATACTGAACATATATGACAAACTTCAATGCAACTTATTAAACCTATGTTTTTATTTATCTACGAGTACCCCAAGGATATCTTCACATAGCCAATAAAACACGCTACAGGCTGTTCATTCATTACTGGATCGTTACGTTTTCAATGTTTTGTTTGAAGATCACTTTTTCTGAAAATGAGAAACAAAAAAGTTATAATAAAAAAAACTCAAAACTCAACTCAAACAAAAACTCAGAAAACTTTTCGAGACACCCTGTATTAAAGCAGAAAAGTAGCTCTACCATGGTCGAATGAAGAGCTAGAAAAATGATGTTTTGGGCAAAGTTGCTTGAAATTATATTACCTACAAACTTGTCTTTGACGTCACCCTTCTATTGTGTTTCGTTCATAAGTTTGCAACCACGCCGCTCTAGCGGTAGAGTTTGAAACTACAAACTTATCACCACAAGATGAACAACTTCTACAAGTACAACTTTGTACAAGATACCATGATTCGGAAACGAAATCCTTGGAAGTTATTAATTTCGCCATGAAAAGGGGCTTTTTGGATCACTGTGGGCCCGTCGTTTAGTTGTTGATCGCACTTCACTTTAGTCGGATATTATTGACGAATCTTTGAACAAATACCGTTGCACTTCGTAGATGATACCACGAAGAGAAGTTCTGTAGTAGCAGGATCGTACGAACTCTCCTTTCCGCATGATGCAGTACGCTCATTAGGTAGTTTTCAACGGTTTCTGAAACATTCAGCGACGATTTGGGCCATTCTTCTTTGCACTTCCATTGGGACGAAAGTCCATTCAACCAGCGACTAGTTGGCGACCGATCCGGTTTGTACTTCCATTTTGTACCGTCGTCGGCCACGTTCGCTTTTGTGCCCAGCCATCTCCATTCCGTAACATCCGTCGCTTCCAATATTTCGCCTACACGAAATGCTACAAATAGGGAGTACCTCCGATGGTCTGAGTAAATCCAGCACATAACGTCCCGAGCATCTGTCCAGAAATTCCGACGATTAACCTGGATCGAATGACCTGCTACAATACTACTAGCCAGGCGGGTACCGATGACTGCTGTCTGCAGCTCGAGTCGAGGGATGGAGACGAAACTGAGAGGTGCTACCCGAGTCTTGCTTCCGGCGAGCTCACAATGGACTCGATCATTCTTTTCAAAACGTAAATATAAAACAGCAGCGTACCCCAGCTCACAAGCAGCTACGAACGTATGAAGCTCGATCCTCGGTTGGTCAATACTCGTTTCCGTCCGGTAATAGCTGCGGGGTATTTGTACCGATTCGAGTGCCGGTAGAATGCTTAACCATGTACGCCATATTTCCAGTTCCTTTTCACCGATTTCCTCATACCATCCAGCTTTCAAAATTTGACAACAAAAGTAAACCCTAGTAGCACACTTGCTGCCATTCGATTGAGAAAACATAAATATGACTTGCTAAGTCATAATCAAGTTACTACAATTAATTACGACCGTAGTGTGCTACTTGGGAAGTGGCTGCTGATCCACATAAACTGGAACATGTTCTTTCTTCTTTTTGTGTCCATAAGAGGCAGCATTAGCGCAGTCGGCCTTAGACTGGAACATATTTTCAAACATATTTCGAACAAATTGGAATGATCTCACCATGTTCTGCTATTGGACGAATTTTAGATGTTGCAGTAATATATTCTCTTTGGTCATTTTGGCCCATACTTTTAGAAGTCAAATTTTTCAGCTTGTTGATGGTAAGAGGGAATTAAAGGAACAGTTTTTTTTTCATTTTGAAAATAATTAAAGAATCTCACCGAGAGTACCTTCAATGGAAACATCGTGAGAAATAGTGGACTTCTTGGAACTGCTTTTGTATTTTCGTCACGTCATGGTCAAAGAAACTTCTTAGGAAAATCCTTAAAACTTTCTCTGAAAATCCTTAGACGCACTAAACTTTTGCACAAATGCTAAGGAACTTACTTAATCATTTGCCTTGCCGATGGTAAGGGGGCTTATCCCAGGGCTATAGATCTGCATGTGAAACCAAAAATTTGACTAATTGTGAAAGTATTCGCATATTCTGCTCAATTTTTTTGGTGCCATGTCGTAGGACGCTTATATAAAGGCACTAACATCAAGTGTGGTACTGGCAGGAAATGCCACGATTCATTTTAAAACTTATTACTTTCGATCTAAGGAAAACGACTAAAAGTACTGTGTTCATTTTTATGACAGCTTATGTTGTTATACATTCGTTCACGTTATGGAATGAATGACCAAAATACCTGGTTGTCTGATAGTATAATAACGGAATGTAATTGCACCATTATCGATAAAGGTGAATGTTTTCATCAGGGTAAGTATTTGATTGTTCGAAATGAAGCACACAGTTACAGAAAAGTGTTACTTAGAATTGACGACGACAAACATTAGAAATAGGACACGGACCCGCTTAGGAAGCATAATTGAAAGCAGTAGAATAGACTTAATCATGTGGTTTGTATTAGTAACAAGGTTTACGTTAGTGTTACCATAGGGTCATTATTTTCATGTTCGGATTTGAAAAATTGTTCAATTTGGGATGCGGATGGTTACACTAAATTGTAAGCTGAAGTGTTGGATAGAATTAAGAACTTCGATAACAATTTAATCAAATTTTTGCTACTCCTATTTGATAAAAATATCATAACTTATGATTGGTGCGGATTAGGTATGGTTAGGTTGGAGTGACGGTCCTCCCTTAGCTCAATTGGTAAAGGCACGGCTACAAAGCAAGACCATTGGTCTAGGAATTCGTTAAGGAACATTTCTCGACTCCCTGGACATCGCTTACGATTGTACTTTCCACACAATTATACTAAGGCCTGTACTCGAAAGAAATGCACCAGACAAAAGTGTTCGGCCAAAATTTATTTTAATCGGATTTTCTTGAACCTTTCAGGGAATGAACTAATACTAATAGAATGTTACAAATTAACCTCTATCATATTTAATAGAAATATATGTAGCAAACTAATATACACTACCAGTCATAAGTACGGATTCGCTTGGAAAAGTATTGCAATACTCAGTTTAATATTGTATCAACTCGAAAAGTTAGCATCACCTTTATAAAGGTACATTAATGATACTACATTTCGAAACACTTAATACCAAACGTGCGGTCTTCAGCAAAGTTGTTCAGAAGGTCAAGACCATTCAAAAAATGGACCGTTTGATTTTGAATTACGTGGCGCTATTGAGCATGCAAAAAAAAAATCGTACGTTTTCAACTTGTTCAGAAGGTCAAGGGCATCCGAATAGTTTAGTTTCGTGTTCCACCGCTACATGGCGCTAGTGAGCATGCAGCATTGAGTATTTTAAATTTGTTTTACCTTCTGATAAGATAAGATCGAAAGTTATTGTCTTCGGCAAAGTAATTCATAAGGTCAAAGGCATCCGGTAGGTGGACCGTTTTGTTCAGAACTCCACCGCTTCGTGGCGCTAGTGAGCAAAATAGAACATTTTCAACTTGCTCTATCTCGTGATTCTGATAAGATAGAAAGTTCGAGTCTACGGGAAAGTTTTTCAGAAGAGGTTATTAGGGCCTGATTCACTTCCTATTCAGTGATTAAGGCAGAGCTTGAAAATATCATATTCAATTCTCAAATTGTACCCTGACTGAGACAAAATATTAGTCATCACGCACTGTTCCTAGCGAACATGAGTTAAACAAAAATCCTGTGGAAGAAAAAATCACTCACGAACGAAAAAATGAATGACTGATTACCAGAATATTCAGTCAAGCAACCAAAATCTCTTGAGGCTTGAATAGCCGTGTCCTTTGCTGTGGTGTGAATGAGTTGTGTGGAACACAAGGACAACGGAATGACTGAGCATAGCAAAATAGTAAACACGAATGTATTGCGTGACTGATAGAACGAAATGAAGAGAGCGACAATTGTACACACTGAATATTTTTTTTACTCATCGTTCACGACGGGTGTCAATTTTTTCGAGCTCTGGATTAAGGTCTTATTAATTTCATATTCAAGGCTGACACACTTCATATTCAAGTGATCCAGGCCTCATTTACTTCAAATTCAAATGATTCGGGCCTGATTTTATTCATATTTAAATAATTCAGGACAGACTCACTTAAAATTTATATGATTCAGGGCTGACTCATTACATATTCGAAGTCTTATTCACTACATAGCTAAGTGGTTCAAGTCTAGTTCACTTCAAATTCAAATGATTGGTTAATTCATACTCAAATATTCAAGATTCAAGGATGACTACCCTCCCCTGGATTTCCTGGCAAAAATAAGGCAAAGTTTGTATTTTTTTGTGGAAGAATGAAAACACGTACGAATTTTTGACGAATAAATTCGATTTCTATTCAAAATTTCAAAGAGATAAAAAATTCAAAATGGCGGCTACAAAATGGGGATTTCTCGAAACCATATTTTTCAATCTAACTTCAAGCTCCGGGATTGAACTATTAATCCGATTCCCACCATCAAATAACTGTTTGAAAGGTTATAGTTTTTTGTACGGCACTAAACTAAACGGAACTACGGAACTAAAAATTGGCATTAATTATTAATTATTTATAATTTTTGAACACGGTTGAAATGAAAAAAAGTAGCGAAAAATTAAACTTTTCAGTTCAAATGATCACTATGCAATGAGTTTAAGTTTAAATTGTCTGAAATTTAGTACAAGCCGTAGAAAATTTCATTATCTTCCAGAAATAATAACTAGATTTGATTTTTGTCCACTACAAGAGGCTATAGGCTTGAAGTTGCCGCCCTATGTCTGGCGCGCAGAGGCTTACGGAAATCGCCATTTTGAATTTTCACATTTTTTTAATCTCATTGAAATTTTGAATAATAATCAAATTGATTCGTCAAAACCGAAAGTTCGAACGCCTTTTCAATCTCCCACAAAAAAACAAACTTTGCCTTATTTTTTCGCCAAATCCAGGGGAGGGTCCCCTTAAATTTATGTGCATTCGAATTTAACATGAAACGTAAGCTGAAATCTTATTTTTACGTGTTGTGGCATAAATTTAGAGTCACTGCATCTAATTTCACTTATTTACGAAACTACTCTTAATTTACATCTATTCAGCCATAATATTTTGTCAAACACATCCGGAGATTGCTTTATATATTCAATGGTTTTGGATTTCGTCAACAGATCAATAAAACATGATGGAATGTTCTTCAAATATCTTGTAATTTATTCATGTAAATCAGCGTTTTAACACTAACAAAGAAAAATCAGAAGAAAAAATTCATTACACAATACCTATACATATTCAGTCTTCGGAAATCGTAAGAAATTCATTGCATTGCCATTTCACTGAGGCGAAAAACGCTTACGACTTAAAGGGTGTTTCGATCAAATGTTGGTCGACTTAAACTTGACGCATTTCCTTTCATCGTGCATTACATATTATTTTGCTGGACTCCTCATTTTGAAGATGTGTGCGTAGCATCATGTACCTCTATTTTGATTTTGAGATTAGCACTTAAGTTACCAGAATGTCGTCTAAGGAAAAGAAGCAACGCATCAAATTTTTACGTGGATTGTGAAAATTCAAACTACTCTCACAAGTTGGCGAAATTGTTGAATGTGCTAAACCAACTGTTACCAACGTATTAAAGTGTTCGGTGAACGATTGTTGACAGCCAGGAAAGCTGGACCGAGTGGAAATCGAAGGCCGGAGGCCATAGCGACGACAAAAGAGTTGCCCGCTGTTTCGAGCGGAACTCTCAACCTCTCCGTCCGAGATGTTGCACAGAAGCTGGGAGTGGCGCCTTCAACCGTGGATAGAGCTGAGAACGAGCTGGACTGTCGACTTACAAGAAGGTGGTGACTCCAAATCGCGACGATAAACAAAACACTGCGGCCAAAGCATGATCGCGAAAGTTGTACACGACGATGCTGACGAAGTTTGATTGCGTGGTACAGGATGATGAAACTTACGTCAAGGCAGACTTTAAACAGCTTCATGGACAGAATTTTATGCGGCAACCGGACGGAAAGGTGGCAGGTATTTTCAAGCATATTAAACTGTCAAAGTTCGCGAAGAAATATCTGGTGTGGTAGGCCATCTGTACCTGTGGCTTGAAGAGCAACGTTTACATTGCGACCGAAACCGTGAACCAGGAAATTTATCTGAGCAAGTGCCTACAAAAACGTCTACTGCCTTTCCTGAAGCAACACAATCGTTCCGTTCTATTTTGGCCGGATTGGGCATCTTGCCATTACGGAAAAAATGCCATGGAGTGGTATGCTGCCAACAACGCTCAAGTGGTGCTCAGTCACAAGAACCCTCCCAACACGCCAAAACTCCGCCCAATCGAACAATATTGGGCCATCGTCAAGCGGAACTTTAAGAAGACTCAAAAAACTGTTGTGAGCGAGAAACAGTTCAAGGCAAACTGGCGTTCTACGGCGGATAAAGTGGACAAGGAGACTGCACAAAATCTTATGGCAGGTGTTAAACGAAAGACCCGTTGATTTGCATTCGATAAAGGAAGCTATCTGAATGTTTCTCTGTATTCTGTTAACTGAATTTGAACAAAAACAATAATTTGACTTATTAATGAAAAATTTGATCGACTCACACACATTACTGTTTCACCAAATTTTGATCGGAACACCCTTTACTCAGGCGTTTTATTCCGGAAATGTAATTGTCATGTAATCATGTAATTTTAAGTTTCTGAACTTCTAAATTCAAGTGCATGGTGTAGTTTCCAGATGATGATGTAATATTAACCAACTAGACGTGAATTCATAGCAAATTGTCTTTATTATTAAGCTTCTAAAAGATGTTTTTGTGTTACATCTATTAAAGCATAAAATTAAGTCGTTTATGCAGTTACGTTATACGAAAATTAGATTATTATTCAATTAATGCTTATGTAGTATTTATTTTTTAAGAACGAAAAAAAAGAGATCAAAATTTGACTATGAAAAGCCTGTAGATTTGGATTAAAATGGACTTGAACATATTGTTTTCATAATTGGAATGTGGCCCACCACCAAATATTTGAATTCTATTAAACTTTTTCCCCATTGCTTTGAATTTTCTTTGCTTTGGGCCAAAAATTTTGGACGCTAAAAACATTTAGTCAAATAAACGCAGTCTTCTGAACGATTCACTTGTTCAGCAGATCCATATTTTTAAAAACGAGTCGCCTCTGCTTCGAAACCATTTCAAGAATAGCACATCGCACGATTCGGGTAACATCACGCATCCGTCGCATCTACGCCACTACAGCACGCCTGCATGATGGTCGAAGGGCAGTGCATTTCTGTCATTGATAGCATATGAGTCCGATTGGTCCGATCATTTTTCGTTCTGCACAGTCCAAAGCAACTGAAGTAAACATAGAACGTGAAGCTGAAAACGTGCAGGCCCTGCCGGGCCCAATCTGAACCGAAATCGTTGTCAATGGATCTGGGTTTGTGTCACGGCATATTTGCGCTCTCGCTATAAATATCCTACCTCAGTTTACTACAAGCGCAAACCGGTGCTTGGTTCTTCGGTCAAATCTCGTAGATAATGAATAAATCACAGGGCTGGTGACTGTTCTAGTAGCACGAATCTGACTGGGCGGAAATATTCGTTTTCCAACCGAGAAAATTGCGGCACTTCAGAAGAGTCGATGCATCTAACTGTTCGAAGCCGTAAGTAATCCCACTTAATTTTCCTTCAATGTTTGCAAAGCGAAAAAAAGAAGAAACCCTGTTCCGAAATCATAACAGATTAACAAACAACAATGGCACCCAAATACATGGTTAGTTGGTTGAGAATCGAACAAATGGAGCAACCTAATTCAGTTTTGCTTATCAAACTGAAAGGAAACGGAGACAAATTGCCTCTTTCCTCTGCGCGATGGTGGTGGCCTCTATCTTCAAGCTCAACTCTTCTTCCAAATTCGGCTCTGCAGCCGGATTACGATGATCGTGATGTTGATGGAATCACGAAGAATGGAAATATCGTAGGGAAAAACAGAACAGATGTTTTGGTTCGTTCAACGATCCGGTATTGCAACCGCGAGAACCCGATCAGAAAGGTACGATGGATCTAGTTGTTTGGAATTGGAAATACAAATTTTTTAGGGTGCCAAAAAAAAAAGAGTTTTGACTGCCAATACTCGATAAAACTTCATCTTTGGTAGTAGTTTTCAATTTGAGAATACTCGGTAAAATTTGAGAACAGCTGATCAAAAGCTGAATAAGAGTTTTTATTCAGCTTGTTCACTTTCACCTAGTAGATGAAACGCACCGGCAAT
>JASCZW010016475.1:0-18638 GCA_034211315.2 Aedes japonicus | reverse complement strand
TGATTGATTTGGATTGATTTGATTGATTTGGATTTCTGGATTTGAATTGATTTGGATTGATTTGGATTGATTTGATTGGATTTGGATTGATTTGGATTGATTTGATTGATTTGGATTGATTTGATTGATTTGGATTGATTTGATTGATTTGGATTGATTTGGATTGATTTGGATTGGATTTGATTGGATTTGATTGGATTTGGATTGGATTTGATCGATGGATTTGATTGATTTGGATTGATTTGGATTGGATTTGATTGATTTGACTGATTTGATTGATTTGGATTGGATTTGGATTGGATTTGGATTGATTTGATTGATTTGGATTGATTTGATTGATTTGATTGGATTTGGATTGGATTTGGATTGATTTGATTGATTTGATTGATTTGATTGGATTTGGATTGATTTGATTGATTTGATTGATTTGGATTGATCTTGGATTGGATTTGATTGATTTGATTGATTTGATTGATTTGACTGGATTTGGATTGGATTTGATTGGATTTGATTGGATTTGGATCGATTTGGATCGATTTGGATTGGATCTGGATTGGATTTGATCGATTTGGATCGATTTGATTGGATTTGACTGGATTGGATCGATTTGGATTGATCTGGATTGGATTTGACTGATTGGATTGATTTGATCGATTTGATTGATTTGATTGGATTGGATCGACTTGACTGGATTTGACTGATCTGGATCGATTTGATCGATTTGACCGACTTGGATCGATTTGATCGACTTGGATTGACTTTGATCGGATTTGGATCGATCTGGATTGGATTTGATTGACCTGATTGGATCTGATTTGGATTGGATCGATCTGATTGGATCGATTTGATTGGATTTGATCGACTGGATTGGATTGGATCTGACTTGACTGACTTGATTGACTTGACTGGATTTGGATTGACTCGACTTGGATCGACTTGGATTGGATCTGACTGGATTTGGATTGATCGACTGGATTTGGATTGGATTTGGATTGACCTGACTGGATTTGGATCGATCTGGATTGATCGACTGACTTGACTGATCTGGATTGGATTTGGACTGGATTTGGATCGATCGGATTGGATCTGACTGACTTGGATCGACTGATCGGATTGACTGGATTTGGACTGGATCGACTGGATCGACTGGATTTGACTGGATTTGGATTGGATTTGGATTGGATTTGATTGATTTGGATTGATTTGATTGATTTGATCGATTGGATTTGGATTGATTTGATTGGATTGGATTTGATTGATTTGACTGATTGACTGGATTGATCTGATTGGATTTGATTGATCTGATTGATTTGGATTGATCTGGATTGGATCTGATCGACTTGGATTGATTTGATTGGATTTGATTGATCTGGATTGATCGGATTGGATTTGATTGATCTGGATTGATTTGGATTGGATTTGGATTGATCTGATTGATTGATTGATTTGATTGATTTGGATTGATTCGGATTGATTTGGATTGGATTTGATTGATTTGATCGATTTGATCGATTTGATTGATTGGATTGATTTGGATTGATTTGATCGATTTGATTGGATTTGGATTGATTTGGATTGGATCTGATTGATTTGATTGGATTTGGATTGGATTTGGATCGATTTGGACTGGATTTGGATCGATTTGATTGGATTTGATTGATCGGATTGATTTGGATTGATTTGGATTGATTTGGATTGGATTTGATTGGATTTGATTGATCTGATCGATTTGGATTGATTTGATCGATTTGGATTGGATTTGACTGACTTGGATCGATCTGGATTGGATTTGACTGGATTTGACTGGATTTGACTGGATCGATTGACCGATTTGATTGGATCTGGATTGGATTTGACTGGATCTGGATCGACTGGATCGATTTGATTGATTTGGATTGACTCGACTGATTTGGATTGATTTGATTGATTGGATCGACTTGATCGATCTGATTGGACTTGACTGGATTTGGATCGATTTGACTGATCGATTTGACTGGATCTGGATCGATTGGATTGATTTGGATTGATTGGATTGATTTGGATCGACTGACTTGATCTGATCTGGATCGATTGATTGGATCGATTTGGATCGACTGGATCGATCTGACTGGATTGGATCGATTGGATTGACTGATTGACTGGATTTGGATCGACTTGGATTGGATCGACTTGACTTGACTGATTGGATTGATTTGATTGATTTGATTGATCTGATTGATTTGGATTGGATTGGATTGATTTGATTGATTTGGACTGGATTTGGATTGGATTTGGACTGGATTTGGATCTGATCGATTGGATTGGATTGACTTGGATTGATCGGATTGGATTTGATTGATTTGATTGGATTTGGATTGGATTTGGATTGATTTGGATTGATTTGATTGATTTGATTGATCGGATTGGATTGATTGGATTTGATTGATTTGATTTGATTGGATTTGGATTGATCTGATTGATTTGATTGATCGATTGATTTGGATTGATTTGATTGATTGGATTGGATTTGGATTGACTTGATTGATTTGGATTGATTTGATTGATTTGATTGATTTGACTGATCGATTGATCGGATTGGATTTGATTGATTTGATTGATCGATTGGATTTGGATTGATTTGGATTGATTTGGATTGGATTTGATTGATTTGGATTGATTGGATCGATTGGATTGATTGGATCGATTTGATTGGATTTGATTGACTTGGATTGGATTTGGATTGATTTGATTGATTTGATTGATTGGATTTGATTGATTTGGATTGATTTGATTGGATTTGGATTGGATTTGATTGATTGATGATTGATCGATTTGATTGATTTGATTGGATTTGGATTGATTTGATTGGATTTGGATTGATTTGATTGATCACTGATTTGGATTGGATTTGATTGGATTTGGATTGATTTGGATTGACTGGATTTGACTTGACGATTTGATTGGATTTGGATTGATTTGGATTGGATTTGGATTGATTTGATTGATTTGGATTGGATTTGACTGGATTTGACTGGATTTGATCGATTTGACTGATTGGATTGATTTGGATTGATTTGACTGATCGATTGGATGTGATTGGATTTGGATTGATTTGATTGGATTTGATTGGATTTGGATTGATTTGACTGATTGAGATTTGGATCGATTGACTGGATTGACTGGATTGATTGGATTGACTGGATTGACTGGATTGATTTGATTGATTTGATTGATCGATTGATTTGGATTGATTTGGATTGATTTGGATTGGATTTGATCGATCTGATTGGATTTGATCGACTTGGATTGGATTTGATCGATTGGATTGACTGGATTGATTTGGATTGATTTGGATTGATTTGATTGATTTGGATTGATTTGATTGATTTGATTGATTTGGATTGGATTTGGATTGGATCTGATTGGATTTGATTGATTTGACTGGATTTGGACTGGATTTGGATTGGATTTGGATTGATTTGGATTGGATCGATTGGATTGACGATTCGGACTGGATTTGGATCGACTTGACTGGATCGATTGATTTGACTGGATTTGACTGGATCTGGATCGACTTGGATCTGGATTTGACTGGATCGATCGACTTGACTGGATTGGACTTGGATCGACTGGATTGGATCGATCGATTGATTTGATCGATCTGACTGGATCGGATCTGGATTTGGATCGATCTGATTGGATCTGGATCTGATCGATCTGATCGATCTGACTGGATCTGGATCGACTTGGATTGGATTGACTGGATTTGACTGATCGGATTGGATTTGACTGGATCGATCGATTTGGATTGATCTGACTGGATTTGGACTGGATTTGACTGGATTTGGACTGGATTTGGATCGATCGGATTGGATCGACTGGATCTGACTGGATTTGACTGATTTGGATTGGATTCGACTGGATTTGGATCGATTTGGATCTGATTGATTGACTGATTGATTTGGATCGACTGGACTTGACTCTGACTGGATTTGATTGGATTTGGATTGATTTGATTGGATTTGATTGATTTGGATTGACTTGGATTGACTTGGATCGACTGGATTTGGATCGATTTGATTGGATTTGATCGACTTGGATTGATCTGATTGATTGATTTGACTGGATTGATTGACTTGGATTTGGATTGATTTGGATTGACTTGACTGATTTGGATTGATCGGATTGATTTGGACTGGATCTGATTGATTGACTGGATTTGACTGATTCGATTGGATTTGGATTGATCTGGATTGATTTGATTGGATTTGGATTGGATTTGATTGATCTGGATTGAACTTGACTTGATCGATTGACTGATTGATTTGACTGATTTGATTGGATTGGATTGATTTGATCGATTTGGATTGATTTGGATTGATTTGATTGATTTGGATTGATTTGATTGATTCGATTGGATTTGATTGATTTGATTGGATTTGATTGATTTGATTGATTTGATTGATTTGATTGGATTTGGATTGATTTGATTGATTTGATTGATTTGATTGGATTTGATTGATTTGGATTGATGATTGGATTGGATTTGATTGATTTGGATTGATTGGATTGATTTGGATTGGATTTGATTGGATTTGATTGATTTGATTGGATTTGATCGATTTGGATTGGATTTGGATTGGATTTGACTGGATCGGATTGATTTGGATTGATTGGATTGGATTTGATTGATTTGGATTGGATCTGACTGATTTGGACTGATTGGATCTGGATTTGGATTGATTTGATTGATTTGGATTGATTTGGATTGATTTGACTGATCTGGATTGATTTGATCGGATTTGGATTGATTTGATTGATTGGATTGATTTGACTGGATTTGGATTGGATTTGGACTGGATTGGATTGACTTGATCGATTTGATTGATCGGATTGATTTGGATCGATTTGGATTGGATTTGACTGGATTTGGATTGGATTTGGATTGGATTTGGATTGGATCGGATTGATTTGATTGGATTTGACTGGATTTGGATCTGATCTGGACTGGATCGACTGATTGGATCGATTTGATCGACTGGATTGACTTGGATTGATCTGGATTGATTGGATTGACTTGATTGGATTTGGATTGATTTGATTGGATTTGGATTGATTTGGATTGGATTGATTGATCTGATTGATTTGGATTGGATTTGATTGATTTGATTGATTTGGATTGATTTGGATTGATTTGATTGGATTTGATTGGATTTGGATTGATTTGGATTGATTTGATTGATTTGATTGATTTGATTGATTTGATTGATTTGATTGGATTTGATTGATTTGGATTGATTTGATTGATTTGGATTGATTTGATTGATTTGATTGATTGGATTGGATTTGATTGATTTGATTGATTTGATTGATTTGGATTGATTTGATTGATTTGGATTGATTTGGATTGGATTTGGATTGATTTGGATTGATTTGGATTGGATCTGGATTGATTTGGATTGGATTTGGATTGATTTGATTGATTTGGATTGGATTTGGATTGGATTTGGATTGATTTGGATTGATTGATTTGATTGGATTTGGATTGATTTGGATTGATTTGATCGGATTTGGATTGGATTTGGATTGATCGGATTGGATTTGATTGGATTTGATTGATCGGATTGGATTTGGATTGGATTTGATTGGATTGGATTGGACTTGGATCGATTGGATTGATTGATTGGATCGATTTGATTGGATTTGACTGATTTGGATCGATTTGGATTGGATTTGACTGATTTGATTGATTTGATTGATTTGGATTGGATTTGGATTGATTTGGATTGGATTTGATTGATTTGGATTGATTTGGATTGATTTGATTGATTTGGATTGGATCTGGATTGATTTGGATTGATCTGGATTGGATTTGGATTGGATTTGACTTGGATTGATTTGGATTGGATTTGGATTGGATTTGGATTGACTTGGATTGGATTGGATTGATTTGGACTGGATTTGACTGGATTTGGATTGATTTGGATTGATTTGGATTGATTGACTGATTGATTGGATTGATTTGGATTGATTTGATTGGATTTGGATTGATTTGGATTGATTTGATTGATTTGGATTGGATTTGGATTGATTTGATTGATTGGATTGGATTTGGATTGATTTGGATTGGATTTGGATTGGATTTGGATTGGATTTGGATTGGATTTGGATTGGATTTGGATTGGATTTGATTGATTGGATTGAATTTGGATTGGATTGGATAGGATTTGATTGATTTGGATTGATTTGGATTGATTTGGATTGGATTTGAATTGGATCTGGATTGATTTGATTGATTTGATTGGATTTGGATTGGATTTGGATTGATTTGGATCAACGGCGAAATGCTTTTCTGAAGGGTAGAGGAACCGGATGCATTTCGAAGCGCTAGGTCAAATCAGCGATGATGCTCTAGCAAACGACTTACATGTCGATAAAGCGGTCTTAGAATGACCCAACGCCTGTAACAGAGTCAGACGCCCTGGAGTCCTGCGGCAAATCATCGACTAGAAATATGGGAAAATTCGTCCAATGCATTTTGCAAAGGGGCCATCCATATACCACATGGACTGTTTAGAGAGGGAAGCTCCACGATCCATAAATTGTATTGAAAAATTACATGAGTGATTATTCACTCAGGGGGATAGGAGTGTCCTGAATCGATCAAATCCAGTCCACGTGATAGTTAGATAGCCCCAAAAACGAACAATCCAAGTTTTTTGATATGCAACTCACGTCCCGAGCAAAGGCTTATACCAAATTGATAACAAGGTCTAATATCATATTATCATTGTTTAATTACTGAATATGTTATCATTTAGGCTGAATAAACAGCCAAAATAACAGAAGTGAAATTAATATTCATTGGATATCACAATATTAACTCCTCTTATTGTCGTCGAGTTCATTTTGATAACAAATTTTGTGAAACGAACAAGTTTCTTTAGACAATTACAAATTATGTTATGAACATGATGTCAAATTCATACACTAATAACTGATGTAGTGCTTCTGGTGAGAAGCTCAATTTCATATCCATCACATGCTGGTAATATTCAGCATTCGTCAGCATGCTGGTAGAATTCAGTAACGTTCGTCAAAAATCGTCTTTAAAAATTGATAACAGATGATAACGCAATTTGTCAATGTTGATAACTTGTTGTGCGATAACAGGTGAGTACAAAATAATATCTGAGATAACAAAACTTGTTGCTTATTTGATATCAGTTTGTTATTTGACTTTGCTAGGGGTTCCAATATATTTGAGGAGGAAACCGGAGGTTCACCAGACGGCATGTTTGCCGTAACTTTATTTCTTATAGCAATGAACTTCGTATTGGACACCTTATCAGAGGGCATTTTCATAATCTTCTATGCTGACGATATTATAATCGTTGTGGTCGGAAAGAAGCCTTAACTAATCCAACGAAAAATTAAAGTAGCCATGAGGACAGTCGCTAAATGGGCACGTAAAGTCGGCTTCCGCACTGTTGGACTGCAAGACATCATTCATGGAAAAACACCGTGATAGTTGCAGGAAAGCTAAATATGGGTTCAAAAATGGCTGCGAATTCTCAGAGTGGTTGTTGACTACAAATGTATCCTCCGAAGTCACCAAAAAGAAGATGGAATGCAGAATTCGCCTATAACGGAAGCCATAAGACCAACAACCGTAGATCATTCTACACAGTTGGCTTCAGTATCGTCACTAGTAAACTGGTTTGTGGACTGAAAATCACAACTTGAGCATATCGAAACATGATTCAGGCTTTCGGTCCAATTTACAACGAGCTAATGCGAATCAGTTTCGGGATAATTCCACGCTCACCTAGTCTTGCAATATGTGTAGAAGCCGGTTTTCTCCGTTTTCATTCGTACTAACAATTGCAACAGCCTCTAGAACCATTAATAACCTGGAGAAAACGTACGGAGATTGAGAAATTATCTCCAGAAAAAACCAAAAATCTCGTCAGGGACCACCATCGATTTTCTCAGAACAGTTCTCCCAAGTCAATCGAGCTGAAGACCGCTGATGCAAGCAAATTTGACCTCATATTGACTAGACAATAAGGCGTGCAGTCTGAGATTGATAAAAAAAGGATACTATAAATTCACGCTTCATATCGCACGAAGAATTCCTAGTAAATTCTTCGTATTTTCTGCAGAGGCTGTCGCTATATGTCTCGCCCTCAGGAGCATCAACGACCCATGCATGGAAACAATAATTCTATCGGATTCAGCTAGTGTTTTGTCGTCCTTAGACGCATGCTCTGATACAGTTAATCTAAGCATGGATTTCCACGCAATCTTCGCTTTGTTGGATACCAGCATAAAGGGCAACGAAGAAGCAGACCGCCTTGAAAGAGGTTCGGCAATTTGGATTACACGTGGTGTTCATCGTGTGTGGTATCTAGAGTGGCACTCAAATCGAGATACATTCCTTAGAAATATCAAAGCTGATATTGGACAGTGGAACGACCGTGAGGATCGCAAAGAACAACTCTCCCGCATTACAGGGTGAGTGGTAATTCCAGTCAGTGGTATGACGTAGGACTACGCCTTTGTTTTCTTCTATAATTTTCCGGTCCACATTTTTGCATCTTGCTTTGAGAAACCAGGTGGGTCTCCTCCGATTGCCTGTCGATCAACCAAATTTGGAAGACGTCTGCATTAAGTTTTCTCAAATTATAATAATCCGTCCACTGTATCACAAAACATTGCGATTGGTTGAGCGGATTGAGATAATGAAATCATTGGGCATAGGACCAAGTCCACCCCGGTTGATGCTAAATCGTCGAGCGAGGATATTAATAGAGCATAAAGTAGCTGGACAATTGCGGCTTTTAAATGCAGTAGTGAAATGTAGTGGAATGAGGTTGTAAAAATTGAATGTTTACGAAAAAAGAGTTTGCTACGGGCACCGGTTCTAAAGGGTTGTGTCGATGCATTATTGCGCACTATTTTGCTATCGGGCATTGCGCGTTTTGTGTTGTTTTGGTTTTCGGCGGCGCGAGTTTATTTACGATTATGAATCACATATATGATCACATCACTTATCAAAGTGAATCCTGATCGATCGAGCCCTCCCTTACTTCCTTCTTCTTGTGACGTTTGTGAGGATGCAGATGCAAACAGGGTCCCAAAAGAAGCAAAGGTGGCACAAACGTTTCAGAAGTTACCGTGAGTCCGTGAACGATGATGAGAGAAGTGGTAGACCAACATGGACATAGAAAACCGACGAAAATCAACAAAATCAAGGAATGGACGCCCGTAGACCGCTAATTGACCATAAGAGAGATGGCAGAGGAGTTGAAAATTGCCTTTGGAACCGTTCATGACAATTTGGTTAATGATTTGGGCCTTAATCGTACCACTGCATAGTTGATGCTGAATGACCTGAAAACTCAAGAAACCACTCCACGGAACGCGTTGCAGCACCCGAGATGAGATGGTAGAAAAACCGAAGATGGCTCTGATGGCCATACCGCAAACCGAATATAATAAATGTTCCGAGGATTGGATGAAGCGATAACATCAGTACTTTGCATTCGATGGGGAGTACTTAGAAGGGGACAATTTCGATTTTAATGTAGTATAATCTTGCACTTTTAATTTTCTGCATTAATTCCGGGAACATTTTGATCAATGTAGTAGGGTAGGGAACGGTTTAAGCACCCGAGACCCTATTCCAAGCACGGGGTTAACGTTAACCTATAACGCAAATTTGTGGCAGTATGGTGCTCCATCTAGTGAAGAACCATACTGCAAAAAATGAGCGTTGTAGGTTAACGTTTACTTCGTGCTTAGAATAGGGTCTCGGGGTGCTAAAGCCGTTCCCTACCCTATAACCTAGCATTTAATTGAACTAAACAATGATCCTTTAGCACTGTCTTCTCGTAAAGAAGTGAATCAGCTGTATATTCTTCTAAAATAATGGAAAAAACGTATTTTAATATTAGTATTTATTCGCAATAGTGTCAACGGATCTCAACAAACAAACATTTTCACTTAAACAAATGGATTTTAAATTCATTCGCATTTTTTTCTTTTAATTAGATTGATTTCAGACTCACAAATTGGAGATTTTGTAAGTTGTTCAACATTCTTTCTTTTTGACAAACTTAGACCGCTGTTTTCGTTCGGCCCAAAACACACTGCTGGCTTCCCATCGACCAATTAAAGTAAAGAAAAACATTAAATTCGGCAGGAGAATATCAAGCGGTTCCACGCCAAACCAATAAATGACAAAAGTTTAGTATTCTTCATTTGACCGCAACTTTTGCGAAGGGCTTATGTGTTTTTGATACAACAGTATTAGGAAAACAGTAACTCGGAAAGTGATTTTTTAGGGATAAAGTGTCTGAGAAGAAATGGTAGGAAATCAAAAATTCCATGAAAAAAAAAATATACACTGAGCAATATATTTTTTTTTTTCATGGAAAAATAACAATTGAAACTTAAAATGCAAATTCCCGAAATTCGCAATTTTTCTTCTTTTCAATGGTAAAATTTGAACAGAAAAACCCAACGGGGTGAGAACAACATGGACAACCAATTGTTAAAAATAAGTGTTCCTAATAGCAACTTTTGGAAGATTTTCATAGAATTCATTTAGCTTTATTAGAAGAAATTTTCAATACCAAAATATTATTCTATATCAAATTTCTAATCGAAATGTGTACGATAATAATCTCCCTAGAGGTAACCGTTTTCGAGACATTTTAAATTTAATTTCATGACTAGCTAAAAACTCAAGAAGCACGCCCTTTTCATGAGTTTTTCAGGTGGTTAATTACCATAACTATTTTTGTTTCAACAAACATAAATATTCCCAAAGTTTTTTCTGTGATTTTCACACGATTAAACTTGAAAGTTAAAGGAAGAGTTCAACATTATTGACATTAGACATTTTTATTCTGCAGGTTTTAATCAACAGAAGATGAACATGACTGCACTTTGACTTCAATACTTTACTATATCTATTATGTACTTTTTCTGGTCATTTTGTTATGTTTCTCAAGTGGTTTTCCATATAACAGCTACCCGCGATTACGTCAAACTTAATGTTCATGGTATAAAGCATTGTGCACGGAAACAAACCCGTAACTGTTTTCATGGATAAAAACTCATGAAATGAACTCTCATTTTATTTTATGAATCCGTGACTCTTATTTATGGTTTCATTATTTAAATGACAGATGCATATAATGTACTAAGGAAGTCTTGTTTTGCCTCTAATCTTAAGTTGTGTAATCAGCTGCATTAGCCAAAAGTCTTTTCAAGAATAGCTTTAGCGTAGTACGTACATCCACCAAGTACTATTAAAGCTCTCCATATCCAGATTAGGTTCAACTCCAAACAGTGGATTTATTTTTTGTTTACATTCAGAGTCGATAAAGTAGATTTCCCAGATTCGTGAATAAAGTTTTCAGTATCAGGAATTCAGTTTATGGTTTTGACCCGATTGTTTCATGAATTCGTTGCGGCGGGAAAATAGCTCAGGTATCATCAATATTTTTCATGGTGTTTATTCATAACACGAGAATACCTGCTAGATGGAATCTGTAGGTATATAGAATAATGTCATCGTAAATGATGTATGGCTTTATTAAAATTTCTTCTTTCTTCCGACAATCAATAATCAGTTTGTGAAACAGGAAAGGAAAACGAAAATAGAATTTGTAAGATTGTTGAGGTGTTGTAGACCGTTTACCAACAGCAATGCAACTGACCTCTCATCCGAAAAACGTTTTTTAACGGAAGCATTGATTCAAAAATGTGTTGACATGCAATGTAAAATACCTCTAAATACACTAAGGTTTTTTTTGGCACGGGGGATACGTTCCACTTTTAGTATGGGACCGTGTAAAAAAGACCAAATAGAGTTGATAAATAAACATGCTTATACATTTTATATTGCTTGGATTTTGTTTGTATGCGTTAGCTTTCCATGCAATAGTCAAAATACAGTTTATCAAAATTTTGAGTATTTACACCAAAAATTGTGAATTTTTTGAAAAACTGCCATATGATTTCTTTTGGCCCAAAACGTAAAATGTGATTTGAATTAGGTCGATAAATTGTTCCGTTCTGGAGTTATCGCCCGTGTAAAAAAAACCGTGCAAAAAAAAACCTTAGTGTACTTCGCTGAAGCTTTGCGACTCATGCCATATACACTATCGAACTGATTTGAAAGTAACAGTGTTGAACCTACTGCACTGAATGATAGTCAGCCATTTTCATAACGGGATGGTTTAGTAGAAGTACCTTCAGAAATTTCGATAGAATCAGCATCATCCCCAGGAAGCCAAGTACCAGACTACGCAAGAACGCATAACATCGATCTCTTCAACATGTAAATTTCCGATACCAGCGTGTCACCAATAACATTGAAGAAACTTGATCAGATTAGTTAACAAAAGAACAGAACAAAAATGTGATGAAATATTAAGGGATATCTAATCTAATCTAATCTCATACTAACGCAGCCAATTCTTGAAAGCATCCTGGAAAATGATGTTTTCTTGAATACATCATTTTCTTGTCATCAGCCAGGCCAACTGCGTAGTATGTGCCGCAGAGAGGATTCCAAGAAATAGAGCGATTCCAGAAAGATTTAAAATCGCTTTACTACTCTGAATCAAGGGAAGGAAAAGCGTGGACCTCCCGTACCAAACGCTTCCATGTTGAGTTATACAGTGTGATAATTTGTACCTTATCGTTGGGAACATAGATGCTAGAAAGATTAGTTTATGCTCCTTTTGCCTGTGGGTGAACTTTTGGCATTTGAACCAAAAGCGTGGCAATAATTGCCAAGGTTATAGCGCTAAAACTTACGATGATGGATCAATGCGAAGCTGAAAATAGCATAAAAAATATTGTGAAGGGATGTTATAATATAAAATGAGAATAACATGTGTACTATCTGCATGTCTTCTGATTCCATGGATGATCCAAAATTATATACCGTATGAAGAAATAAAGAATACTTACATTTTTCGTGGTAGGGTAAGACTTCAGCATGCTATCTTACCGCGCTGCCTACATAGCGTTGGTGGGACTGTCTCCTAAGGTATAGCTGCCGAGGTACAGCGTTACTTACTCAGCCGCTGGTGAACAGACGCTCGGCACGCACCTCCTCAATCTAGCTGAAGTCAGAAGGACAACAGTGCCCAGGCTGCTCTACCAGCTAAGTACGCAACCCTTAGCTGGCGGTCTTTGTCATCTGCTGACCCGTGGGAGCATGAGGTAGGAACTTGTGAGGACCAGAGCTATGTTGCGGGGACGCACGCTCCATCACAGTTGTCGACTCACCATTTTGCAGCCCTGATGAAATATTAAGGGATATGTGAAAAAACATATTCAATTTTGCCGAAGAAGAAGCCGAGACGAGGCTATTGGTTCAGCAACGACAAAAATGCAATGAGTATTATGAAATTATTAACCTACTGAAAGGAAAATTCTTCTATGATGAGAATTTAAAGGCCGAGAAGTATTTTAAGTACTTTAATAGTTTTATCCAACTCGTGGTCTGTGCAAAAACTGGTGAAAGAGTTTGGTATAAATAGTAACATGGCATAGGATGCCAAAAAAATGGCTGATCAAAAAGGAGTACTGTCTGCACCATGGCTTGAGCGATGAAGTTAAACATAAAGTTCGTCAATACTATAACGACGATGACGTTTGTTGATCATATCCGGGTGAAGGAGATTATAAATCCGTTGTAAAAGATGGTAAGCGTCAACGTATTCAGAAAAGATTGTTGATGATGTCACTGCGCGAAACATACTTAAGGTTTCGTGAAATTTACCATAACTTTAAATTTAAGTTCATTTACCTCATTGTGACCTACGTTATTTAGTAGTTCTGGTACACATAATGTATGTTCTAGCACAATTCACGAAAACGAAAATCTAATGCTCCAAGACCTAAACAAAATTTTTTTAACCATGAATTTCACCAATACATGAAAAAAAAACCATTGTAATCTATCAACTAGATAAAAATATTGCTATCTCCGTGAATGTGAAAACTGTCTTTAAATCAAAGATTTTGAACAATGGTTGCTGAAAGAGCTAGAAAAACACCACTTGATTGAAATATGTTATGGCAATGAATTTACACTGATAGAAACGATATAGAAACCACTGACAAACCGACATGAAACTCAATCTTCACTATTGATCAAGAATCCGTAACGACCGATTCAAATGTTTAGCAATCCCATCTGTCAAAACCTATAGAATAATTTTATCTAGATCAAATAATTGTGACCAGAACTGCTCAGACATGAACCTTCTTATCAAGTTCCCAAGCGTGTTCGTGGCTTCAGTAAATGTTTTTGGCGAACACGAAGATAGATTTCAGTAAAATGATTTGAACAGAAATTTGAAGATATTTTTTATTGTCATTCATGTCAGTTTGTCGGTGTAAAAACCATAGTTGAATCATTTCATGAATTTTTTGTGATCATAATTTAGTGAAAAATGGTGAAATGGGTAAATCATTCAAATGTCTTCCAAATGCTTAAGAAATGAAATTTTGATTCTTGAAGGGTGATTGTAGTTTGCTTATATTCAGCTTGACGTTAACAAATCTAGACAAAATAGTCAATGGGTCTAAAGTAACATTTGTAAACAATGACCTCTTGCGTATTTTTCTGGGATCTAACTTGCTCCCACAGCCAAAATAGCACCAGAAACAGATAGAAGGAGTTATTACCTTCCCATCGGTAGTAGATATAGATGTAAGCAACCTTGCATTTCCAGGAAATTTACGCTTTAAGTCATTGTTTACAATTGTTCCTTTCGACCTTTTGACGATTTTGTCTAGAAATGTAATCAAATTATATAACATAACCACAGTTAGTCGTTGCTGCGATTGCTCGGAATGGAACATCTCCCTCCTTAAGCGATCCAGTACGGCTGGAACGTTGCTGGCAAACGGATTTGTTGTTGGGGTCTTCTTGGAGTTGGAATCGGAATTGGTACTGGATCTGGCTGTGGTGGACCATCTTCTACATTACTGTCGTCCGAGAAGTACTGCGACTCGTCAGTTTCTAGCTTCTCTACAGGTGCCGGATTTGGTCTCACTGCTTGAGATGGTACGTCTAGGCCAAATCCGTCGACGAATACGTACAATGGACTTGGACCTTGACTTGCCGTTGGATCTGCTTCAACTGATTGATGTGTGAACGTATTAGCCTTTGTCGATCTTGTCGAACTTGCGATCGATGACCGTAGCGGCTTCCCAATGCCAAGAATTGCCTTGATGGACATGGACATTCACGGAATCACCGGAAGCGAACTGTCTCGAAACTGCAACGTGATTCTTGTTGAACCGATCGTTTTGCTGTTCTGCTTTCGCTTATGCAGCTGGAGTGGCTTGATCAGTTGGTAGTAGCATCGATGAAACAGTCCGGATAGGTCGTCCGAATATCACTTCTGCTGGAGAGTTGTCGCCGAGATCAGCTGTTGGACCACTTTTTGACTTTTTGACACAACCACTGTAGCCTTCTTTGTGGCCGATACGGTTTATAGAGGTCAGATTAAGAGGTAAAATACCTAAGAAAAATACCTAAGAATTGCAAGCAAAATATCTCTCGAATACCAAAACTTGTTATTTTGGATACCAGGGAATACCTTAGAGGTACTATTTTGGTATTGCCTTACCTCAATTTGGTATTTGCATAACATCCCGAGCAGGAGCGAATAGCTTGATATCTTGCCATGGTATAAAAGAGCTCAGATTAAAAGGTAAAATACCTAAGGATAATACCATAAAATTGTTCCCACAATGTTATACAAATACGAAATTGTGGTAAGACTATACCAAAATAGTACCTCTTAGGTATTCCAAGGTATTTAAAATAACAAGTTTTGTTATTCGAGAGATATTTTGCTTGTAATTCTTTGGTATTTTGTTGAGGTATTTTACCTCTTAATCTGAGCTCTTTAATACAAAAGCCTGTTATCAAGATCAAAATTAGGTATTCATAAGTTATTTTATTCTGCTCGGGATTGTGGAAACAATTTTGTGGTATTTTCCTCTGGTATTTCACCTCTTGATCTGAGCTCCTAAATACCAAGGCCAGTTATCGAGTTATTTGTTCCTGCTCGGGCAGAAATTGGGCAGTCGCAAACATAGAGCATCTGTCCACACTGCCAGCAGGGAGTACGAGGGATGGACTTACTTTCCGTTTTTGGTGGACGTTACTGGTTGCCGGGTTTCTTCTCCGAGATGCTATGGACCCAATTTTTTCGAACTTGATGGTTTTTCGATCATCGTGGGGTCCGACTTGAGGTGGATGAGCCGCTGGAACTCGTCGATCAGATTTTGAATGGTCGCCGGTGCACCTTCGATGTGGGGAAGAAGTCTTGCTCGGATAACGTTTGCATTAAAAAAAAGGACTTTTTACGGATGATGATAAAAAAAAGCTAAGCCAGATAATTGCTTTTCATAAATTTCCCATGGAAGGTAGTTATTTAAGCTTACTTGCAAAAAAACAACGCCCTTGCGAGCGGTCTTCCGGTAGTTAACCGGAACATTCACTATGGCCACTATATTCCACTTCAGTTTTCGCGACACAATTGTTGGAGTAGATCTAACGTTTCAGGTTGGCCCAAAAATTCACGATGCGACGCAGCTGAGGGACGTTGAGCGGGTTCGCCGGCTTGGGTACCACATCGATATTCAGCCGCTCAATCTCTTCCAACGATCGCTTCGAGTAATGGGCCGACGTCAGATCCGGCCAGAACACCGCGTCTTCGCCCTTATGGTAATCTTGATGAACGATGATGACGCAACTTCCGGCAGGTATTTCGTACTGTAAATTTCCCCATTCCGGGTCAGTAAGTAGCGAACGAAGAGCGACTTTGGCATTCCATTCTCGCTGATTGTCAGCCACAGCAGCACCTTCTTTGGGAACTTGGTGTGTGAAATGAACTTCACCTCGGAGCTCACTTCCTTCGTGGGGGAAGCAAAATAGGAAGTGCCCTGCCAGTCGTTGCCATCCAGGGTGAGATAGGTCTCATCGTCCATCTCAACCGCCACGTCGCGATCCACCGGGAAAATCGAGTTGACCATCTTATTCAGGTCAGGGTCATCGGTCGTCTGGAACCGGGCTATCTTTTGATGCTCTGATTGTTGTCTAATAGAGCAAAGATGTTGTAGATGCCGGAACGGGCGTATCCGGCGTCCACAAAGTGCCGTACGATGTCTGTTTTCAACGCAGCGGGGAGCCGTTCTTTGAACGCGTACACTGCTGAACGGAGTTGTTTCACTGTGTTTGCCATCACGGTTAAAGTTCCACTGATAGAGCTGTCAAATTTTGTCTGCGGACTCATGGGTTACTATGATTGATGCTGCATGGGTATTTTCGACAGTGCGGTTGAAGGTAAATCCATGAAAATTCGGCCATTTTTGTCCATTTTTTTATGAAAACGTGAAATCAAATGCAAATGTCTTAGTTCGATTTTTTTGTGGCCGGTTTCACCTGTAAATGCTCTATCTTTTATATTCTTTTTGCTCTATCTACACTGGAAGGATAAATTGTCCGTACAGCACTGACTGAAATGTTGCATCGATGAAAGAAAAATTAAAACTGAGACACTTTTGACGTGTTTTTGTTTCATTCATTGAAAAAAATAATCCTTTTTGTCTCACAGTCATTCAAGTAAACATAAATACATCTCTATCAGATAAAACCATCATGTACCTAAAAAGGTCACAAAAATGATGTTAAAAATTTTCCTCACACTTACGTCCTTATTTCGAACAAGTCGAGACAAATGTACGTCGATCTGTCAAAAGCAAAAGCACGCGTTGCAAAGCATGCGTTAATTTTCAGGAAAATGGCCGCGTCTTACCGAAAAGTTCCGATAGAAGTTCGGAAACTTATTATTCGCCTGAAGAATGATGGTAAAAGCTAGTCCAACATTGCAGGCATAGTAAACCACCCACGATCATTGGTTCAGTATGTGCTTCAGAACTACCAGAGAACACAATCGCTAGAGACGACTCCCGAAAGAGGCCGTAAGCCAAAGTTGACAACTCGTCACCATCGCATACTTTTGCGGGAAATTAAACAAAATCCTAGGTTAAGTGCTCCCAAACTTGCCGACAGTCTGTTGAAGTACGCCAATATCAAAGTTAACCCCCAAACAGTACGGAATGCTATCCATAATAAAGGTTATCGAGGTAACGTTGCCCGGAAGAAGCCGTTCATATCTGTCAAAAATATTAAAAAAAACGGCTGGAATACGCCCAAAAGAACGTGGTCGAACCAGAAAAGTTCTAGCAGAACTTTCTACTCACGGACGAGAGCAAATTCAATATTTTTGGGTCTGACGGATTAGTTAGAGTGTGGCGCAAACCAAGCAACGAAATGGATGCATAAAATCTGAAGCCGACAGTCAAGCACGGTAGTGGAAATGTCATGGTTTGGGGTGTTTTTAGCGCAAACGGCACCGGAAACTTGACGTTCATTGACTGCATCATGGATCGATTCGTGTACCTGGATATATTGAAGAGCAATCTGAAGGATAGTGCGATGAATTTGGGTCACGAATCTAAGTTCTATTTCGTTCAAGATAACGACCCAAAGCATTCCTCGAAGCTCGTGGAGGAATGGCTGCTCTACAATGTCAAATGGACGCTTC